>QAPG01000117.1:0-113657 GCA_004366825.1 Colletotrichum spinosum | reverse complement strand
ACTAAAAAAAACCTTTTTTATTATTTAAATTTTTAAAAATAAGGTTAACCTATATATATAATTAAAAATTTAAATAATAAAAAAGGTTTTTTTTAGTTAAAAGTAGTTAAGAGTTTCTTTAGGGTAGAAAATAGTAAAATTAAGAATAAAGAAAATATCTATAGGTTACTAAAAGGAAATAGTAAGAATAGTAATAAGAATAATATTAATCTTTAAAATTAGAAGAATTATAAAATATATACTACTTAAACCTAATTAGTAAAAATAGTATTCTATAGAATAAATAGGAATAGGAGACTTATAGGTTGCTACTAGGGGAAACCTAGTATAGTTTTTATAAGTATTAAAAAATTATAATTATAATAAATATAAAGTTTTTATAATTAGGAATAAAGAAAAAGTTTTCTTAATATTTCTATAGCTAAGGAAAACTAGCTACTTTATATAGAAACTTTAAATTAATTAGAATATAGTTATAATTAGAATATATTTTAAGAAGCTAATATTAACTAGAACCTAATATTAGGAGGTTAAGATATAAAACTTAGAATAGATATTTAGATTTTATTTAAAAAAAAATACTAGAAGGAGAGTAAAATACTATTAATTTATATTAATATCTTAATAGTTAGGTCTTAAAAATAGGACTTTTAAGAAGGGGGATTATATTAAGCTATTATAGAAAAAGGGGGTACTAAGGAGCTACTAGGGTCTCTATATACCAGCCTTAGCTACTAGAATAATAGATATTCTAATAATATAAGGTTTAAATATAAGTATGGAGCTATGGTCAAGAGAGGAGAAGGCTAAGTTCGAATAGTCATAGAGCGTAGCATACGCCTATTGAGAGATCCCATCACTTGGTATGAACCCAGCCTGACACTCCCGTCCGGCGCCAGCAACCTCCCGAGACGGACCAGCGCTTCGGCCTTGCGCGCCGGCGGCCCCGGGACGCAGTGAAGCAGCAGCATCACTGAGATTGCGTCAAAGTTGCCGCCGCCGCCGAGCTCCTCCGGCGAGAGGCCGCGGGCGGACGGGTCGAGGAAGTCGGCGACGGACGTCTTGCAGAGGACCTTTGGGTGCGCCTGCCTGGTCCGTGAGGAAGCGGCCCGCAGCGCGGCCGGGTTCAGGTCGACGAGGGCGACCTCGGCGGCGGCCGGGATGGGCGCGTGCTTGAGGAAGTAGCCGGTGCCGACGCCGATGTCGAGCAGGCGGCAGGGTTCGGGGTCCGAGCCGGTCGCGGCGGTGTGCTCTGCTCGACGAGACCTCGAGCGGGCAGCGCCCTCCGTGACGTGGGCGTTGAAGAATGTTCTCAGCTTCTCGGAGGATATCTGCCACGCACAGGGACAGTACAAGCCCAAGACGAGCGGATCGTACATGTAGCGAAGGAAGATGGGAAAGTAGACGGCAGCTCCCGCCGAGGTGTCCTTCATGCCCATGTTGGGGCCGCCTGCTCGAGTGTTGATGACCATGGCCGCGTCGGAGGCATTCGACACCGCGCGTGTGTGTAGCTGTGAAGAGTTGGATGTCATGGACGGAAGTCGACACTTGCTGAAGCTGGCCAGGAAATCGAGACACTCATCTCAGCCAGCGTTCGGGGATCTGATTGCCCGGATTCGACACGGCTGGAGCAGCAAGTTCGGGCAATCCGGTTGCAAGACCACGATATCCCACACGGAACCCCTGCCACACCTAGCGCAGTACATCTCTACCGGCATGGCGCAGCACATTCCAAGTAGACCCTGAGAGTGAAGATGTCTACAAAGATGCCAGATCCCTGAGCAAGTCCGGTTAAGCTTCTGACGTGCGTTGACTCGTCGCGTCGGACGGGTCCCGCGAAGAAGACGTCCGACGCCGCCGTCTCGGTGCTGCGGTCCACTCCGCGACGAATGTCAAGGTTTTTTTTTTGCAGTCGTGGCCTACTACGTAGAGTTTCTCGCATTCGACGGCGATTCGAGGAGATGGGCCGACGAACCGCTGGCGGCTTCTGCGCAAAGTCGTTTGCGATATGAGATGGTTCGAGTCAATGCGAGACGAGACCCTGGGCGTGCGCAGGCGCGGCTAAAGAGGTAAATACGGCGCGAGCTGGGGAGTATGAGAAACATCACGGCGTACCGTACGTCGGACACGATACCCGGCTTGGCCTGTCTATTGTCTCCGTGGACCGTGAGATCAACCCATGTGTCCATATGTAGTGCGTGTAGTCTGCCGAGAGAGTACAGCCAAGGACCGAGGTGCCGTGTTGGATCTGTGATTCATCGATTGTCCAGCGTTCTTTTGCGCTCTTTGAGGTTAAATACTTTCTTTCGCTAAGACTTGTGGTTGCGAATGCGACGTCGCGCCTAGTGAGCCCTCACTTATACACACACACTCACACACACACACAGACATCATGGAAGCCGACAAGATCGAGCCCATCGCCGTTGTTGGCATCAACCTCAAGTTCCCCGGCGACGCTCTCACGCCCGAGTCCTTTTGGGAAATGCTACGAGACGGCCGATCTGCAGCTGGCCGCGTCCCCGCCGACCGCTTCAACATTGACGGTGCGCTCGCGAGTCCTCGTCCGAACAAGTCTGGCTTGTTTTTGCGATTCCATTGGAGCTAATCTCACTGGGCAGCATTTCATCACCCGGACCCCAACCGGATGGACAGCGTAAGTCGTCCGACGCTCGTCGTCGGCAGTCTTGCGATGAAGGGGTGTCGCGGCCGTCGGTTGACCCCAAAAAGCTCACAACATCCATCTAGATCAGGTTCAAAGAGGCCCATTTCATGCGCGAAGACCCCCGGGAGTTTGACGCCCCCTTCTTCAGCATGTCGCCCGCCGAAGCGTCCATCCTGGATGCGCAGCAGCGCGGCCTGCTCGAGGGGGCCTACCGCGTGTTCGAGAACGGTATGGATTATGAAGAAAGTGCCTCCCGACATCTGCGTGATGCCGCGACGACGACGAGGATGATTGACCGAGTTGACGTAAATCGCAGCCGGCATGCCAATGTCCCGACTGGCGCGCTCAAACACGTCCGTCTACGCGGCGACCTGCGGCCGCGACTTTGACGCCATCTTCTTCCGCGACCCCGAGTTCCAGTCTCGCTACCAGGCGACCGCCTCGGGCTATTCTCTGCTCTCCAACAGGATCAGCCACTTCTTCGACCTCCGCGGCCCGTCTCTGACGGTCGACACGGCGTGCTCGAGCGGGCTCTACGCCTTCCACCTGGCGTGCCAGAGCCTGCTCTCCGACGACGCCGACATGAGTCTGGTGTGCGGCTCCAACACCTACCTGACCCCGGAGACTATGAGCATACCCTTGAGCAACGCCGGCTTCCTCTCTGCCGACGGCCGTTCGTACAGCTTCGGCTCCCGGGCGAATGGCTACGCGAGGGGAGAGGGTTTCGGCTTCGTGCTGCTGAAGAAGCTCTCCCGAGCGTTGGAGGACGGCCATGTCATCAGGGCTGTGGTGAGGGCGACCGGTGCCAATCAGGACGGGAGGACGCCCAGCATCACTCAGCCCAGTCCGACGGCGCAAGTGCAGCTGATCCGCAAGACCTACGAGAGAGGCGGTCTGGACTTTGCAACGACTGGCTACGTGGAAGCTCACGGCACAGGTCAGTGGTGACTAGGCAACTGTCGACTACCGTCGCGGAACGAGAAAGCTCACGTCGCCATCAGGCACCATTGTCGGCGACCCCATCGAGGCCAGCGCCATCGGCCACGTCTTTCGCCGTCACCGAGAAGAGTCCCGCCCGCTCTACGTCGGCTCTGTGAAGTCAAACATTGGCCATCTCGAAGGTGCCAGTGGCCTCGCCGGCATCTTGAAGGCCATCGTAGTCCTCGAGCAGGGTGTCATACCTCCCAACATCTGGGTTCAGGAAGTCAACCCAGCCATCGACACCAAAGACCTGCGCATAGAGGTGAGTGAGCCCGGTGGAGCGTTCTGTTTCGAGGCGGACTGCGGCTCATTACCTCAGTTTCCAACAAAAGCCACCCTTTGGCCCACGGAGGGTCTGCGACGGGCGTCGGTGAGCTCGTTCGGCTACGGTGGTGCCAACGCGCACGTCGTCATCGATGATGCCTGCAACTACCTTCGCCTGCGGGGCGTCAAGGGCTTGCACAAGACGGTCGACTTTGCGGAACGATCTCGAGACGGCTACGGACATGAGAATAGTAGCGTAATCTCGAATAGGGGCCCCAACGGTCACTCCAACGGTCTCGAGAATGGCGACTCACACGCTTTCGAGGAGGACGAGTTCAAGGGCCTCCTTGTCCTCTCCGCGGCCGACGAAGACGGTCCCAGACGACTCGCGGCAGCCTTTGAGTCGCATCTCCAAGACCTTCCTCGGGCGCAGCGAAACCCGGCCTACCTGAACGACCTCCTCCACACGCTCTCGGTGAGACGCACTCACCTACCGTTCAGGACCTTTTCTGTAGCCTCCAGCCTGGCGCAGTCACCTGCGGCGTGGTCATCTGGCCTGGTGGACCGCGTTCGATCCGCCAAGGCTGCTGACTTGAAGTTCGTCTTCACCGGCCAAGGAGCTCAGTGGGCGAGAATGGGCCTGGGACTCGTCCAGTACCCCGTTTTCAGCAAGAGCCTGAGCGACTGCAACCTGTATCTCCAGTCTCTTGGCTGCGAGTGGTCAGTGTGGGGTGAGTCGTGTTCACCTTCTCTTTGGCGGCAAATCACTGACAGTGTCTCCAGACGAGCTTCACGCATCGGCGGATACTACACGCTTGAGCACGCCTGCTCTCGCCCAGCCGCTCTGCACCTCTGTTCAAGTTGCACTCGTAGAGCTGCTTTGGAGCTGGGGAATACGCCCGTCATCCGTCTGTGGACACTCGTCTGGCGAGATAGCCGCGGCGTTTTGCGCGCGAGCTCTGACCCGTGAAAGCGCGTGGAAGATTGCCTACTTCCGGGGTCTTGTCGCGACCAAGGCGCTCGAGATGACCAGCTCCGAGCCCACGACGATGATGTCCGTTGGTCTCGGTGAGAAGCATGTGATTCCGTACTTGTCCGGGGACGGATCGGTGGCGGTCGGCTGCGTGAACAGCCCCGTCAACGTCACTTTGACGGGGTCGAGAAGGCAGATCGACAGCCTCTGGGAGGTGTTTGACGAGAAGAAAGTCTTTGCGAGAAAGCTGGCGGTCGACGTTGCCTACCATTCCAAGTTCATGAACCCAGTCGCCTCAGAGTACGCCGAGCTCATCAAGGATATCAGGGGGCCATCGACACCAAGTCTCAAGGATGACGGCCACAGCACTGGGGCGGAAGTCTTCTCCTCAGTCACAGGCAGTGCCATCACCCTCCCGGAGCTTCGGGAGCCTTCGTACTGGGTCAAGAACTTGACCTCCCCCGTGCGGTTCTCCGAGGCCTTGACGACCATGGTGGCCGGCGGTGACACCAAGACGAGGACCTCGAGCCAAACACTCCACGTCTTGGTGGAAGTAGGACCGCAAGCGGCACTCCGTCGTCCCGCCGAAGACACCCTTTCAAGTATCCTGCGAAAGGACCAGTGGATCTTTTCTCCTGCTCTCAAGGCCAACCGAAACGACGCGGAATCTCTGCTGGAGACGGTCGGCCTGCTCTGGACCTGCGGCCTCGACGTCCATCTCGGCGCCGTCAACTCGGCATCCGTTCACGTCAAGGAAAAGCCAAAGATGCTGCCCGATCTCCCCCAGTACCCCTTCAGCAGGGCCAAGAAGTACTGGACCGAGAGCCGTCTGAGTCGCAACTACAGCTTCCGCCCCCATCGCCGCCACCAGCTCCTCGGCTTGCGTTCCCGCGACTGGAACTCGTCCGAGGCATCCTGGAGGCACTTCATCAAGGCCAAGGAGAACCCGTGGATTGTCGACCACGCCGTGAGTAGTATCTGCCTTCCATCTGCAGCAAACGCGCGTCTCGCTGACCGGGTCTCCTCCAGCTGAACGGCTCGCCAATCTACCCGGGCAGCGGCATGATCGTCATGGCCATCGAAGCAGCTCGCCAGCTCTCGGCGGACCTGGGCCACCAGCCGAGCGGCTACCGCCTCAAGAACGTCCGCTTCCTCAGGGCCGTCAACGTCAACGAGTCGGAGCACGGCGTCGAGGCCCAGATCCACATGCGGCCCCGGCGTTCCGTCACGCACAACTCGGGCCGGTCCTGGTACGACTGGCGCGTCTTCTCGACCACCACCGGCGACGAGTGGACCGAGTGCGCCCACGGCAGCATCAGGGTCGAGACCGAGCCGCAAGAGACGCCCCGCTCCGCGGCCCGGCGCCTCGCCCGCAACGCGTCCCTGCGCGGGAGCTACCAGGCGGCCGTCGACGAGTGCGAGCACTCGGTCCACCGCGACCAGTTCTACGACAACCTGCGGCGGTGCGGGTTCGAGTACGGGCCGTTCTTTCGACAGCTCCGCGGCGTCTCGTACAGCAGAAACGGCCGGGCCGCCGCGACGCTGCCGCTGAGGGGCTACGCCGACCGCATGCCTCACGCGGCGGAGGACCCGTGTGTCATCCATCCGACGACGCTCGACAACCTGGTCCAGCTGCAGATCGTCGCGCTGAGCCTCGGGGGCTGGAACAAGGTGCCGACGATGATGTTCTCGCACGTCAGGGAGATGTGGCTTTCCCAGAAGCTGCTCACTGCCCCCGGCAACCCCGTGTTGGCTGCCAGTTCCCACGAGACGTTCCGCGGGTTCAGGGAGGCCGAGTACTCCACCGTCGCCCTCCTCGCGGATACGCAGGAGCCGGTGTTTGCCGTGGAGGGCGAGCGCGGCACCGCGATTACCAGTCTCTCGCTGGCCGACGTCGACGCGGGGACGGATCGCCTGTGCTACAGGATGGATTTGCAGCCTGCCCTCTCCCTTCTGACGGGCCCCGAGGCCGCAGAGCTCCTGGAGAAGCGCTTTGTCGACTTTGAGCCGCCTTCTGCTGAGACCGTCGACCGGGGCGATGCCATTGCGTTGCACTACATTGAGAGGGCGGTTCGGCAGCTCGAAACGACAGAGGTCCGGTTCGATGAGGGCCGCAAGCACTTGCAGCGATACGTTCGGTGGATGTCTCGCGTCTGCAACGACAGGAGCAAGTACTCGCTCGAGTCTCGCGGGCGTTCTCGTCTGAGAATCGAGGACGTCCTGAGCGAAGCCGACCTGGAGCCCTCGCAGCGCCTGGTCAGCAAAGTGGGCGAGAATCTTCGCTCCATACTGACGGGCCGGTCGGATGCTCTGCAGACCATCTTCGAAGGCAAGCTTGCTGACGGTAAGCATACGTCCTCGCACGATTTCCATGTGGTAGCGGTACATGCTCACAGACTGCCAAGGGTTCTACCACTCGGCCATGTTCACCGTCAGTTACCAAAAGATTGGGGCGTACATGAGCTTGCTTGCCCACCAGAATCCCAATCTCCGCGTCCTCGAGGTCGGTGCTGGAACGGGCAGCTCTACTGCTCACATCCTGTCGGCCCTGACCCAACATCAAGGCAACAGCCAGAGTTCAGTTAGGTAGGGCGCTCTAGCCGATGACGTGAGTTCGTGATGCTGATTTTGGTGTGTCAGGTTCGCCGAGTATGCGTATACAGACATCTCTCCTGGCTTCTTCGAGCACGCCAAAGAACGGTTCCAACAACACGCCGGTCGCATGAGGTTCCAAAAGCTCGACGTCGAAGCCGATCCGGCAGAGCAGGGGTTCGAGGCCGGTAGTTACGACGTGATTGTGGCGGGCAATGTGCTCCATGCCACGAGCGACATGCACAGGACGCTGAAGCACGTCAGGAAGCTGCTCAAGCCCGGCGGGAAGCTCTTGATGGCGGAGATCACCAACGTCAACAACATCAGAGACGCATTCGTCTTTGGCCTGCTTCCGGGCTGGTGGCTTCGACCAGCTCCTCCCGTATCCACGACAGGAGGTGATGGTCATGCGGACCAGGGGCCACTGTTGACTGAGAGCCAGTGGGCCGATCTGCTTCCTCAGTGCGGTTTCACCGGCCTCGATATGGCCTTTCGGGATCACCCGGAGCAGCCTCATCATCGACTCTCCGTCCTGGTGGCCACTGCCGAGGAGGAGACGCCTGTAAAGGCCTCCGCTCCGCAAAGCATCTACATCGTGTCGAACCACGGAGCTCCCACTGAGACTACTACCGCCCTCCGAGAGCAGCTCTCGAACCGCCACTCAGACTCAAAAGTCCTCACCGTCTCGTTGGACGAGGCAAAGGAGTTGGACCTCGCCTCCACGCCAGCCACTGTGGTGTCCTTACTCGAGCTCGATGAACCCATCCTCGACCGCGTCGACGACGCTCAGCTTGAGGGTATCAAGAAGATGAGCCTTTGCGCACGGCATTTGCTATGGGTCACTGGAAACGGCGACAGTCCCGACTGCCAGACGTCTGTCGGCCTCGGACGGACAATCTGCTCCGAGAGGGACGATCAGTCTTTTGTCACTCTGAACCTGGAGCCTGGTCAGCCCACTTCTGCCCGAGTGGCCGCCATCTCGAGGGTCCTCGGCCACGTCTTGGAGCCAAACCCCTGGTGGTCTGAAACCGAGTTCGTGGAAAGGGACGGCATCGTTCACATCCCTCGCATCGTTCCCAACCAGCACCTCAACGACACCGTCCATTCCAGAACTGCGAGACCCGACTTTGACACGTTCACCGTCGGCCAAACTCTCAAACCTCACTTCAACATCACCATTGGCACGCCCGGTCTGCTGGATACCCTCTTTTACGCCGAAGCCGCCGACCCTGCCGCGTCTCTGAAAGACGGCGACGTCGAAATCGAGATCAAGGCGTCCAGCCTCAACTTCAAGGACGTCATGATCGCCCTCGGCCAGATCCCCGGCAACGGCTTCGGCTTCGACGGAGCCGGCATCGTCTCCCGGACCGCCCGGGGCAGCAGCTTCTCGGCGGGCGATCGCGTCATGTTCTGCTCCGCAGACGGCGGCGCCTTCGGGACCTACGTGCGCTGCTCGGAGCTGCAGGCCCAGAAGATCCCGGACGGCATGCCCTACGCGACGGCCGCCTCGCTCCCCGCCGTCTACACGACCGCGGTCTACTCCCTGATCCACACCGCGCGGTTGGAGAGGGGCGAGAGCGTGCTCATCCACGCCGGGGCCGGCGGCGTCGGCCAGTCGGCGATCCAGGTTGCGAAACTCGTCGGCGCGGACATCTTCGTCACCGTGGGCAGCGAGGCGAAGAGGGACCTGGTCAGGGATCTCTACGGGATCCCCGACGGCAGGATCTTCTCCAGCCGCGATGCGTCCTTCGAGACGGACGTGAAGCTGGCCACGAACGGCAGGGGCGTGGACGTCATCTTGAACTCCCTGGGCGGCGAGCTCCTGCAGCACACGTGGGAGTGCATCGCCCCCTGCGGACGGTTCGTCGACATTGGAA
This sequence comes from Colletotrichum spinosum, assembly GCA_004366825.1. Lineage (NCBI taxonomy): Eukaryota > Fungi > Ascomycota > Sordariomycetes > Glomerellales > Glomerellaceae > Colletotrichum > Colletotrichum spinosum. The sequence goes on along the minus strand of QAPG01000117.1, from coordinate 104,308 downwards.
AGGCGGACATCATCAACAACTCGGTCTTGCCCATGGGCCCTTTCAACAAGAACGTCACCTTCTCGGCAGTCGACGAGGCGGTGCTCCACGACGAGGCGAAACCCGTCTTCAAGAAGGTCATGGTCCACGTCATGGATCTGTTCGCGAAGCATCCCCAGCTCCATGAGCCGAAACCCTTGCACGTCTTCCCGGCGTCCAAGTTGGAGGATGCCATGCGATTCTTGCAAGGGGGCAAGAACACGGGCAAGGCAATCATTGACTTTGAGACCCCCGGGGATGAGGTCCAGGTAGGCGTCGGAGATGTTCCAGTTGGGAGGGCGCGCTGACTGTGTGTAGTATCTGCCGGTCTTGAGACCGACTTACAGCTTCGAAGCGGGTGCCACGTACGTGATATCAGGAGGTCTGGGGGGTCTCGGTCGCAGGATCGTCCGCTGGATGGTTGAGCGAGGCGCCAGACACTTCCTCCTGCTGTCGAGGCGTGGCGCGGCAGGTAACCCAAAGGCAGCCAAGTTCATCCAGGAGATGGAGTCCTTGGGTGCTGTGATCTCTGCTCCAGCCTGTGACCCTTCGAAGCGAGAGGTTCTCGAAAGCGTGCTGGGAGCAACCAGATCCGACTTGCCCCCCATCAAGGGCTGCATTCAGGCGGCCATGGTCCTACAGGTGAGCGTCAAACATGACGTGCGCATGCAGAGCTCGATCGCTGACCAACCTTTATAGGATCATCTCTTCGAGAACATGACAAGCGAAGCCTTCCACGGCGCCCTCGCTCCCAAAACCGCCGGCTCGCACAACCTCCACGACCTCCTGCCCGACGACCTGGACTTCTTCGTTCTTCTCTCGTCCTTCAGCGGCATCAGCGGCAGCAGAGGCCAGTCAAACTACGCCGCGGGCAACACGTACCAAGACGGCCTCGCGCACTACCGCGCCGCCCGCGGCCTGAAAGCCGTATCCATCAACCTGCCCCTCATCGCCGAAGACGGCTGGGCGGCCGAGAACTACGACATTGTCAGGAGCATGTACCAGGCAGGCCACTCGGCCGTCACCCAGGACCAGCTCGCGGCGCTTCTCGACGCCGTGTGCGACCCCGGATACGACTGCTCGAAGCCGGGCGCCGCACAGCTCGTGGTCGTCAGCGACAGTCCGCAGGGCATGTGGCGGATGACGCAGAGCGGCGCCATCGCGTGGGGCGGCAAGCCGCTCTTCAACAACATCATGCGTATTGGGAAGTCATCCGACGGCGCTGGTGGCGGAGGCCTCGACGGCGGGTCGGCCGCGGCGGCTCAGGTCGATTACCTTGCCCTCGCAAAGGCCGCAGGCAGCGTCGAGGAGGCCGGCGAAGTCATCGCGCAGGGGCTGTTGCAGAAGCTGGCCAGTTCGCTCTCGGTGCCGGCCGAGAACCTGGACGTGAGGAGGCCGGCCTACGTGCTGGGCGTCGACTCGTTGATTGCCGTGGAGGTGAGATACTGGTTCATGAAGAACCTCGGCACCGAGGTTGCCGTCTTCAACATTCTGAAGGATCAAAGCTTGACGCAGCTGTGCCAGTCGGTGGCCGCGCAGGTGCTGCAGGTTGGCAGCTGATGGATGTGTTGAAGTTTGATCAATGTACCCGTCATGGGAGCGTGATATAGACCTTCACCTGCGTAGAGCTGGTCGAGTGCATTTGCCAGACAATGACCACATAAACAGTGTGGTCCTATTAAATTCTACAAGTTGCGCTTTTTGAGGTATCATCCACCACCCTATTTTCACTTTCTCCTCGCCTTGAACGTCTTCAACGGGTTGACCTTTCTCGTTCCAACCTTTTTACCGCGGCCTGGCTTGAACTTCTTATTTCTGACCTTGCCACCGACCTTTCTGAATGGCACCATGCCGGAGCTGTTTGTCGTGAGTGACTCCCTGCCCTCCTTGGGAAGAAGGTAGTCGGGTATATGCCTCAGGTGGGGCTGCTGTCTCGCCGTTCTCAGCTCTCCGTCGTGGCGGAGATGTTGCAGTTCTGAGGGGTTTTCCTCAAAGTATCTACGACACCAGTCAGATAGGGACCTCGAGTGGATTCGAGTCGACGGCAGGGACGTCGGCTGGAAGAACTTACCTCTTGAGCTTCTCGCTCTTCAGCAGCTCCTGCTTGAGCTCTCTCATGCGCGCTTCGCGGACGGCAACCTTTGTGATGGCTCGCAAAGCGTCATCCAAACGGTACCGGAAAGCGTCCAGATGCTCCTTCTTGAAGTTGTACGGCTTGATCTCCTTGCCCAGCTTCGCCTGCTTCCTCTTGATCTTGGCCAACACCTTTTCGTCCTTCTCGGCCGTCTCGATGCTCGTCGGCAAGTGTTTGCGGTACAGCTCCCGAGGCACGTAAAAGGATAAAGCCATGCCCGTCCTGCCGGCACGTGCTGTCCTGCCTATTCTGTGGGTGTACGAAGACGCCGAAGTCGGCAGGTCGAAGTTGACAACCGCAGCCACGTTTTTGAAATCAATACCGCGCGACACGCCAAACGCGGCATCGCGCTTCGAGGACCTCTTCTTCTTCTTCTTTGGCTCGGCCTCCTTCTCTTCGCCTTCCTTCTTCTCGGCATCCTCCTCCTCGTCCTCGTCTACGCCCATTGCGCTCTTCTCGTCCGACGCAATGATGATTTCGTACACACCCCGGTTGAATTCCTCCAAAACATGGGCTCTGGAGGTCACCGGGAGCTCCGAGTTCAGGATACAGCTGCGGACCGAAAACTGCTCCAGAAATAGCTTCAGACGGTAGGATCTGTCGACGTCGTTGACGAAGATCAAACATTTGCCCTTGACCAGCTTCAGCTTGAAGATGATGAATGCCAGCAGGAACTTTTCGTCCTCCCCACAGCTGACGACGAACTGCGATAGGCTGTCGTCTTCCGTTTCCTCATCCTCGAGATCAAGCACCGTCGGTTTGCGGCTGAAGATTCCCTGCAGAGATGTGACATCCGTCGAGAGAGTTGCGCTCATCATCACGAGCTGAACACCCTTGGGTAAGCGCCTGGCAATGTTCTCGAGGTCTTCGTTGTAGCCGTATGACAGGATGAGGTCCGCCTCGTCAAGGGTAAGGGAAGACAGGTTTTCGAGCGACAGAGCATCATTGAGGATGTTGCGCCATGCAGTAGTTGGTGTGGAAACGACAATGTCGGGGAAGTTGGAGAGGAGGGAGCGCTGTACGGCGTCGGAGATCTTGTCGACAAGCTTGACGGCGTGGATTTCCTTTGCGCAGTAGGCGGAAAACTGCTCAATCGCTTTCAGGACCTGGTCGGCGAGTTCGCGTGTCGGGACGAGAATAAGAGCGGTTGTAGCAGGAGACGAGTCGGTCTGTAGAGATTAGTGAGTAAGCACAAGCCAAGGAGCGTAAACATCGTGACTTCTTACCGATTTGCGCTTCAGGACGGCCGAAAGGATTGGCAAGACGTATGCGGCCGTCTTTCCAGAGCCGCAAGGGGCCTTTGCAACAACGTCTTTGCCATCCAAAGCCAAAGGAATGGCCTTCTGTTGCACCGGCGTGGGTTCTTGGAACTTCTCGGCAGCAACAGCCTGGACTAATCGAGTGTCCAGACCCAGGTCGGCGAAGGAAAGATCAGCGGCGGGAGCTTGTGTCTTTGCGCGCTTTTCGCTTTCGCCCTTGGGAGCGGTCTCGTCGGAGTGCTTTCTCTTCATGGTGGACTGGTGGTGCGACAGAGTCGGAAGACGATGTATGGTTGGTGTTGGGATTTGGCAGCAGTTGGCGGAGGCTGCGACGAGGCAAAGAACTGGACCCAGCCGAAGGTAGACGCCAGGAAAAAATCTCGAGGGGCTTATCTTATCGAGGATGCACTGTTCCTACCTACCTAGCGCTTGATTATGTAACAGCCGCCAATGCCCTGCAAAGTACTGTAGTCCACACCGTGCGGAGTACTACGGATACAGCGTCCAACTTTTTAATCCATAATTAGTGACCATGGTCTCTATTCCAACGGTGCTCTCGCTTTGGAACTCACATCATACAATCAGAATAGATGCACACCACGAACTTCTCAACCTTGAGCTTTCGATTTAAAGACTATTCAAGTAACTTACTCAGGTCCATCACCATCAAACTTTCCGGAACGCCCAAAGTCCGACCTCCGGTCTTCGCTCCTTTGGGACGGTACCGTCACGCATCAGCTTCAACGAGCACGGATGGCCTGGTCTGGTGAACAAGAACACTGTTGATGAGCCTGGACAATCCAAAGAGGTCTAGGTAAACACCGTGCCTATCGCGGGATTTCGGTGATGACCAGCCTCAATTATGCTCGCTCCCACAACAATCGCCTCGTACTCATCAATTTCGGATCGCTCACTGGACGAAGACGACATTAGAAAGACGCTGGCATTGCACCGATCTAATTCATCACTCGCAAGGACAAAGAACCGGCTTTGAAACTGTATTATTTTCCCTACTGTGACGGTGTTATGTCGAAGACAATCCGGAACCACACCTCTTTAACAGTACGAGGATCGCCCCAATCATAAGCAGAAACATAGAGCCTTGCGAGCTCGTCGAACTCGTAGGGGATGTAGGAGGCACTCTTCGCGTGTGGGGTGTTGTCCAGAAAGAAGGCGAACGGCTCCTCGTCCTCCCACGTCACTGTGCACATTCCATCACTCGAGCACTTGGGTTTCCAAGTATCTTGCACATGGCTAATCGCTCCGATTGTATCATCGGTGTTGACCGACATGTAGACTGATGGTTCATGATCAGAAGGGTAACACCACATGAAGGGTTGGATGCCGCTCACCAATCTCGCGTAGACTGTCCAACGGCTTTGTGGTCGAGTGCTTCCAGAAAGCGACGAACGCGTCACGCGCCCTGAAAGGCCGCTGTCCACCCTGGTAGGACTGCTGGACGTTGTTGAGGTAGAGTGTCCCGGTATCGTCGTCGACCCGAGCCTCCATCAAGAAGTCAAGCTTCTCCCCGGTGGAGTGTCTGACCTTGGAGTAACGGTTGCTACTTGGCGCGACCGTGCAACCGAGGTCTTCGAGTGATGGTATTGGCCGCCGCGCCCGCTGCTTGATCACGGCAAAACCTGCAGAACGTTGCGATCCGGATTCAAGTTCATTGTCGACATGAGGCGACGGTGTCGACACGGCTTGGTGAAGAAAGAGAGAAAACAAAACCAGCCAATTAAATATTAGGGCGGAGCGTTTGTGGTATGCCATCATGGAGGAGCGTGTGAAGGACTCCGATACCTTCATCCAGGGACCGAAAGGCGCGGGAAGCACGGGTTCCTGGGCACCGCAGGGTTACATGAATATATAGGAACGGTCATGAGGAGTATTCCGTACAGCAAAAACCATACATGAAAACCTCGGATTGTGTTGGGCTCGGTCTAAGTCAGTACACTGAGGGGGATGGAGCCTTCCCGCTGTTATTTCTAGATATACCCACTACTTAATACTGTTTATTCGTCATGTTGCTTGGTAAATGAACTTGGCATCTGGCAGGAAGCAGCTTGGCAAGTTTGTCGTGAGTCAGCACTTCATTAATTACAGTTTCCGAGAGCCATCACCTCTTCCCGAGTTCCTCCAACTGTTGCTGGTACTGGCTGTAAACTACGGTACTGCGTCTGTTTTTAAGCGTGGATGGGAGGCAAAGTCGTTGTATGAGTGTATGACCCTGGCTATCGCGTGTGAACATAAAGCATGTTAAATTACCTCCTGGTATGCTTAAATGCTAGGATATCCTCCTTTGCCGTTACGCAGGCGTAAAGCAGCGTTTTTTCTACCAGGTATTGTTAACTTTGGTAAAAGACCTTTACCGCTTTTCCCCTGCCTCGTTCAAAAGGGGAAGGTGGATGACAGGGTGAAGCGATTGCGTTCTACCGCGTGATGGTGTCAAGTGGAAAAGCACTTTACTCGTGAATCATGCATAAGAAGGAGAAGTCCGGCAATTTCCGAGGCATCGCATCACGCCCACTGTGTGCTCCCTTAGTCAAGGTAGCCCTGTTATCATCCGGGCCCTCAGCAGGTGTACGTACTAGAACCTCGACTTCAAGCTTGTAATCGACTTTTGCGCATTGAACATGTCACAATCCCGCGAGTATTCGAGTACGTAGTCAACCCGAACATCCGTAAAGAGTTTCGTTAAAGATGCCTTGGCTCTTCTGTACGTGATCCTGGGGAATCACTACTTGTAGCCAGACCGCAGAACGAGGATGCTTCCTTCAGGTAGCCCCAGACCCGCGACCCTGTTTTGCGACGATCACGGCCCCAGCCAACTCCTTGTAATATAAGAAATCGGAGCCCCAGATTCACTTACATATCAGCAGTAACCGAGCCCGAGTCGTACTTCCTCGGCCGCGCGAGTACTTGGATTTTTCGGTTTCGAGTAGAAGCCGGAGCACGAATGGCTCATCTTCGACCTCTACCAGCTCTGCTTAGGCAGTGTGATGCGTCGATGCATCATTGGTGCTGGACATGTCATGAACGTGGTCTTCATCGATACGCAAGCTTTTCCCGCTACCTCGAACGGCGACATCTCCGTCCGAATCTCACAGCTTTGCCCTCAACTCTCGGTCCACTTCCTCCAGACCAGAAGGTCCGGTGTATAATTGTGCCCGTAAGCCATCCGTGTTGATCTGCGTAACCTTTAGCGACTGCAAGGCCTTCCGGGTAGGCCTTGGCCCGACTTACATGTCTCGGTCCCAGCTGATCCACTCGCTCAACACCAAGAAGCCTCATAGCTGTGATGGTCTCGTCTGCTAGAACTGAGGTATGCTGTCAGCGAGTCTCCGGAAACCTCTCCCTTCCACTTTTTTCGACTCACTCTGCAACGCCCGTTCAACACCTGTCTGCCCCCCCACAGCCAAGCCGTACAGGGCAGCTCTTCCGAGGCCTACCCCCTTGGCACCGAGAGCCAGGGCCTTGACAACATCGGTACCTCTCTTGATGCCTCCGTCGATCAAAACGTCAATCTTGTCAAAGACCTGCGGACAGAACTTGCGGATCTCCAAAAGCACTTGAACGGGCGTCATCGTCGTGTCCAGCGCTCGACCTCCGTGGTTGGAGATGATGATGCCCTTGACGCTCGGGAAAAGCGTCGCGGCATAGGCGTCTTCGTGCGTCTGGATCCCTTTCAAAACGATTGGCAGCGACGTGTGCTGGACAAGCCACTTCAGCGTCTTCTGCCACGTCAGACCTCCTTCTGTGCCCCAGTACTGCGGCGGCGCTCCTCCGGCGACTTCGGCCATCTTGAATCGCTCGTCCGCTTCTCTCTTGCCCGGGAAAGGCGCGTCGAGCGTGAGGACGATGAACTTGATTTGCGGAACCGCTCGGATCTGCGCCAGGGTCCGTTCCGTAGCCTCGGTGTCTTTGAGGACGTAGAGCTGCCAGGCATACGTTGCATCTGGTCCAGCTTCGACAATGCTCGAAGGAGACATTGAAGCGTTTTTGCTGATGATCTGTAGTCCGCGGAATTTCGCGCAGGCTGCGGCGATGCCTGCTTCGCCGTCGGGGTGCGCCAACTTTGCCATGGCAGCTGGGGACACGTAAATGGGCATCCCCACGTCGTTGCCGAGGATCTTGGTTGCCAGTGAACATCGCGTGCAGTCGACAAAGACGCGAGGTCGCAGTAGTATGGTGCGGAAGATGGTGCCGTTCCCGAGCTTGGTAATTTCGTCGTCGGTCCCTGAAGCGTAGTATGAAACCGCCTTAGGGCTTAGTTTCGTCATGGCGTGTCGTTCCATCTCAGAAATACTGAGCATCTGCGATACTGGCGGCACCCTGTCCTCAGACACTTGAGACGTATGCTTCCCAGTGGCGGCCTCTGGGGGACTGCGTATGGCTGGATCTGGCGTTGCTTCTTCGTCGAGTAAGCCCACCAGTTGGCCCCTTTTCAGGTACTCATCGATGAGTTCAGTGGGATGAACGGAATCGAATTCGGCAGAAGCATCTTTTCCAGAATTCTTCAAAAGGATGGCTCCGCCTCCTGGATGCTCGGCGAGGAATGCGGTGATCTGCCAGGCTCAGGTCAATGACTTCCACTGGGTAAATGAGCCAACGTCAACTGTCGAGGCCGGCTACACGGTCTTACATCGTAGACCTTGCCATGCAGTACAATCCAGCAACTGGCGGTGCTTTGATGTTTCTGCACTGCGTACATGCGTAAGTAATGACTCCAATGGCTAGGAGGGTGAATGTGCTGACCTTCGGCAAGGCTCAAAGTTTGACTCATGGTCTCGGGGCTCACGTGAGTTGATCGAATGCCACAAACGCCCAATTCTCACGTTCGACTTGAATGAAGGAAGGAAAAGGTCATGCCATTCTTGTAACGCTGAAACAATGGCTTCGTGACTGACCTGTCGCATCAGCACGATATTAACACGATTCCCCGCCCCCATTCTACACTTGGTGTTGTTTTGCCCAGGCGGGGATGTCTTACTGATGCGGATGTTTAAAAGTCCAGTCTCCCTGTTTGGATGCGGAGAAGTGGATTCCCTTGCCCCGAGAGGGACCCACCTCCACCAAGCCGATCACGCAGGGCAGGAGTGAGTAACATGGGAGGTGTTCCTGGTCACATCATCTGATGAACATCTTCGACTTGATCGATCTCAGGGGCAGGGAAAGGCTACGAGCGATGACTGAGAAGCTGATTATGTGGAAACTGTCGGGACAAGCAAGCACTTGCCGGAGGCTCGGGTCCGAAAGTGGGGCAAGTCCGACACCGAGGACGCTGGAGGCCTGATCCACAACGCCGCGAATTTACTGTCATTTCTGCCTCCAATGTGGAGCGGTGGTAGCGAGCAGTTGCTTATAAGTGGAAAGAGTATGCTAATTGGCCTGTCAGAAACAGCCATGGCTTGATTTGCAACCCAGCAAACGCTAAAGAGACCTCTTTACCTACGCAGTATCTCAGTATTCTATCATCACCATGTTTCACGTGCCGCCCAAACATCACCCGATCATCACCCTAAGGAACTCGCGGCCCGTGTGGAGCACTTAGTCAGGACCTTCCCCTCTCCACAGCTCAGCTTCCCCATGTTTCCCCGCATCGTGGCGCCCCAGATAATCACCTCACATTGCGACTGCGACTGCGACTGCCACTTGCAACCTCAGCACATCCTCGGTTCGCTCGTTGAGGTCGCATCGCAACCAACCCACATTTCCTCTTCCATCCACACCCATCACCAGCCATCCTTATCGCCTCAGACCCCCTTCGTACCTTTACCCGATTCGCCCCAATACTGGTCGCCCTCCACACACCTCCAATGTGTTCCGCTTTGTCGGGCGCTGCAGCTGATTGCCGGGCTCCAGAGTGCCGACCACAAACACAGAAGTGACTTGGTGATGCTCACAACGAGCCATACCATGTTTCACTCTTTCAAAAGCCACAGTCCGGCTGTCTCGGCGGGAGATTCACCGGTGCCATCCCGCAAGGTGAATCGATCATGTCAGGAATGTACAAGACGCAAGGTCAAATGTGATGGCGGCCATCCGTGTGCAAGCTGCCAGTACTATAAAGTGGCTGAATGCGAGTATCGTCAACGAAGCAAGCGGCACGCCGTGAGCAGGAGGTATACGCCTCACCCATCGCCTCGTCCAGCATGCTTTGCGCGACCGCTGACCTTCTCAAGCAATCTCGAAAAGACTTCAGAGCAAGTTCAAGTTCAATCTCGCATTCTCCACGAACTCTTTCCCAGTATTCCTGTAGAGGACCTCGTTGGCAAGACTCGCGCTCAGCTTCTCAGTCTCATACCTCGAGACACCCTCAATAGTCTGCCATCGGCCTCTCAGCCAGACCTGTCACCCTCCGGCATCTCCGCCGCCGATGAGGACGACTATGATGATGACAACGGTCCAGACCATTCGACCCAGATTTCGGAAAATGGCGAACCCGCCAACGACAGAAGATGGGACGAGTCTGCGGCGTCGCATCAGCCCACGGCCACGACCCACGCCAGCGACGACATCAACGCCATCGGGTTGGCAACAGACCAACATCGCCGCTCCTATCTCGGCGTCACATCCATGAGTGCTGTCCTGCGTGCCATTTTCCGTCTGTGTCCCGCTGCCAAAGAACACACAGCTCAGCGTGCAAAGTCATGGGCAGATACCTCAACCACTGCGTCTCTCTCCAGCAACCAGCCTCTTCCACCGCTATCTCTGCTAAGGACTCCCAGTCCTGGCGCAAATCCACTCCGCGAGCAGCGCTGCATCGAGTTCTACTTTGAACACATTCACCCCATTACCCCCATCCTCAACGAGCATGACTTTCGCCGCACGTACGCCGCCGCAACTCGCCAGGACTCCTCCTGGCTCGCCTTACTCAACATGGTCTTCACCCTCGGCTCCATCGCCTCGGGCAGTGACTCGTTACACACCCATTATTACAGACAGGCCCGCGCCCATCTCGGTCTTGACTCCCTGGGCTCCGGAAATATGGAAAGCCTTCAAGCTATGTGTCTCCTCGGCGGCTACTATCTGCACTACCGCAATTCCCCCAACATGGCCTATGCAGTCCTCGGAGCCGCCCACCGCGTCGCCATCGCCCTGGGCCTGCACCGCGAACCCGTCCGCTCTCATCGCCGTTCCTCGGACGCGTCTTCCGACCAGCACAGTTCCCGGACAGAAACTCGTCGGCGCACCTGGTGGAGCCTCTTCTGCCTCGACACCTGGGCCAGCATGACCCTCGGCCGTCCGACCTGCGGCCGCTGGGACAGCAGCACCATGGACACATACCTACCGACCCCGTCATCCCCCGACGACTACGTCGCCGTCTCGCTGCGGGCGAGCTGCCACTTCTGCCACATCTGCGACAGAATCCAGCACCGCTTCGCCCAACTGGCCCGCCTCTCCGCCGCCGAAGCCGTCTCCTTCGACCGCGAGCTCCAGGCCTGGTACACCTCCCTCCCGGATTGCCTCAGGAATCCCGCAAACTCCCCGCCGAGGCTAACCATCGCGCGCGAGTTCATGCGGAACCGCTACCTCAACGTCCGCCTCATCCTCTCCCGCTGCTCCCTCCTGTACCTCGCCCACGACCACGGCCACAGGCGCGGCAGCAGCACCGCCGCCATCGCCAACATCATCGAACCCTCCGCCGACGACCGCTCCCTCGTCGAAACCTGCCGCGCCGTCGCCTCAGAAATCATCGACGCCATCACGCTCCACTGGACGCCAAACCGCGTCCACGTCTGGAACTCGGCCTGGTACCTCTTCCAGGCATGCATGGTGCCCCTCCTCTCGATCGCCACCGAAATCCACCGCAGTTCCTCCGCAGCAGCAGCAGCGGACAAACGTAGGCCGTCGTCGTCGACTTCCGTCCCCATCGCCTCGTTGACCACGCCGTCCGGCCCGGCGGCGAACAGCAGCTCCCCGTCGGAGCCGCCGAACCCCGCCGTCGCGACGTGGTGCGCAAACTTGACAAAGGCCCTGGAACTCTTTGCGGAAATGCGGCCCTGGATGCGCGCCTCGGACCGCGCGCCGGATATCGTCGCCGCGCTGTACGAGGCAGTCACCGCCGAGGTGGATGCCGGGTCGAATAGTCGCACGCCCTCGGCCACGACGGACGGCGGGACGGACCTGTTTGGGTGGTGCGATGAGCAGCTGACCGAGTTGGACTGGGGGACGTTCCTTGGCGGCGGCGTCGAGGAGGGCATGCACCATGGAATGTTCGCCTTTTCGTCTTGATCTTTCTGTTGCTAGTTTTGTATGATGATGTGGAAGTAGAGGCGGTCACGTCCACATCTGGCAAGGCGGGCGGTTCTGTGTTTTTCGTATGATATCCACATCGCGTGTTAAAATACTCCATTTCGATTTCTCAAAAGTCACGACTGTACATATATAGTGGCAAAGCAAAGGTGTCATGGCTCTCTCTGCGTTCTGTACGTGATACGCATATTCTCGTAAAGCTCGCGCTGCATATCATCTTGATCCACCTCTATAATCTCAGACAAATAAAAGAAACGCTGTCCAAACACCAAAACAACGACTCCATTCGTTGTCCCCAGGGTATAACTCGTCGCAAGAAGAAAAGAAAGAAAGAAAAAACTCCAAATCATTCATGGCCTTTTGCCAATCAACAACATACATCATCGCACCTTGGGAGAACTTTACTCAACGTCAAAGCGGCCCCGCTTCGTCGGCGTGCTTCTTCTGTAACCTGCTCACCCTCGCCATGGCTCTCTGCTTCGCCTTGGCCTCTTTGCGGAGCTTGATCGCCGTGCCCACGTCGACCTTGTCCTCCTCCATCTCCTCTTCTATGCGCTGGTACACGGTCCCAATGGCCGAGATGCGCCTCGTGCCGCGCCGACCGAGGGCGAGGTCGGCGCGGAAGGGGATGTCGTAGTCGCCCAGGTCGTCGTCCTCTTCGTCAAACGACAGGTAGGGTGCTTCGACTCGGGGGTCGAGCGACAGGCGTCGTTGGAAACACACGGGATTGCCGTAGGAATTCCGCAAACTGGGGCGCGACGGGGACGTGAAAGTCGGGTCCGGTTCGCTCGTGAGACTGTCAAACAGACCCGGGAGTTGGAGGCCGCCCTCGCCATAGCCGCTTTCGCTGAACAGAAGCTCCTCCTCGGCGCCCGACCTCCGGTGGCGGGTGGTGATGAACGAGTCGGCGTCGACGTCGTCGTCTGACGAGAGGTAGTCGTCAATGCTGAAGCCGCCACCGCCGCCGGGTGTGATGTCGTATAGCGGAGACAGCGGGGGTGGGAGTTTGCTCTCCAAGGCTGTGCAGAACGACTTGTCGTCGCCGATGGCGCTGTGCAGAGAGCTGCGGCTGTCGTTCATGAACGAAGACATGGTCGCTAGGTCCACGGACGTGTTGGTGGTGTGACGGGACTGCGGCCGCTGGAACGAACTGCAGCTCGACACCGTCGGCGTGGCGGACGAGATGGACCAGTCGCGAACGCTGCTCGTCCTCATGGGGATGTGCTCGTAGATCTCGTCCAGCTGGGTTTTGCCAAACGGCGATCCGAGCCTCAAGCGATCATCGTAGCCTTCACGCAACGAGTGGCCACTTCTCATCACATCTATCGCGGTGTCAAGGTTAGCAAACCCATCTCGTTCAAGTTTATGACAGCAGAGTACAGAAATCGCGGTAAAGACTAACGAGGTGAAGGCGCCGGCGAGGACACGTCCGCGGGATCAACCAAGCTCTCGACCTCAACCCGGCCGACCCAGCCACTCGCGCCGTCTCCTCCTTCGGGCTCCGCCTTCCGCGACCACTCGACGTGGTGGGAGGCCGCGGGCGCGCCTGTCGACGACAGGCTGTACCGTCTGGAGGGCGATATCTGGGTTGGGGAGGGTAAGGTGGGGTTGGGTACTGACCCTCCGCGGGATGGCGGCCTCGCCGCTGGGAATATCTCGGCTGCCTGCGTCGACATCTGGCTGGCCGACGTCTTGGGCCTCTGTTGGACCGGCAGCGAGTAGTTGTGCTTGACGACGTAGACAGGTTTGTGGGTGGTTCTTGGAGACTTGGGCGAATCGGTGACGGAGCGTGACGACGGAGGTGTGTAGATTCCTAGCTCGTTGAGGGGGCCATCGCCGCTGGCCGACGACCGCCGTCCGTTCCTTCGATCGCTAGGAGAGGCGGGGGAATCCGTAGCCCTCTTGTGGAGGCCCAGCGGTGCGGGCGTCGGGGTCGTCGGGATGTAAGATCCTAGGGACTGTCTTCGGCGGCCTCGGACCGGCTCGTGGCCGTCCTCGAAGATGGTCTCGTGTCGATCTGATCTCTCGGGGGAGAAAATGGTCGTTCGGAATGGAATCTGGCTGAGACTAGTCGAAGTCAACGACCTGGTGCGACCTTCGAGTTCGAGTGAGTCTTGGCGTTGTGGCGGCTTGAACGGTGATTCTTTGTCCCCGAACCGAGCTCTTGAAACCACTGGCGCGGAAGTGCCATCTTGCCGATCGCCAGGGCTGCCGTTCGTGGCGTAGAATTCTTGCACCTTTGCCGACGTCAAGTCGACTCCATTCTCACCAATGTTTCTGTCGGCGACATCCTCGCCGTAGTCCCGTACTCCCGCAGCCTTGACTCTGTTCTGGAAGCCCGATGGCTTGATCTCTGACTGGGCGTCGAGAATGTCGATGAAGCCCCGGACATTGCCGCTGGTGCTTTGTGTCGAGAAGTGACGTGAGTGGCCAAACGGAGCCGTCGGTGGTCGAAACGGCTCACCCTCGAAGGGCATCGCTGGAGACTGGCCTCCCCTTTTTGGAGGTGGTGACAGCCCGGATGCCGTCGACGTCAACGATCCCAACCGCGGTTTCCTGAACGATAATGGGGGCCCTTTTGAGGATGAGTCCCTTCTTCCGCGAATGGAAGGTGATGGACTCGCGGCACCGATCGGGGCAGAGCTCGGGCGTTCCATGCTGAGAGCTCGGATTCGCGGGATCGGAGGAGCGGGAGCTGAACACTCCGAATCTGCCGCAAGAGACAGATTGGTCTCGCTCATCTTGTGATGAGACCGTTGTAGGTCTTCAAATACGTTGGTTGGGCCATTGCCGGCAACCGGGTATGTTCCTGATATTGTCAGACGGCGTTCTGAAAGCGACCAGAGTGCGATATAACCTTACCTAGAAGTGGAGGTAGTGACGCAGTAGTGGCATCGTATGCTTGCGCCTTGATGCCATTTACTTGTCTTTCAGACGACTTCTTGTTGGAGAAGAATTTCAAAAGCCCCATTGTCAGAATGTCTCGCCAGCCATACGGCGGCTTGCGTGAAGGCAGTCAAACCGTCCGATAGGTAAGGTAGCTGGAGATCCAGCGTTGCCGGTAAGCTGGAATTCAACGGCACTAAATGTGTTTCTTGCAGTAGTACTCCAGTACAACCGTCCAGAAGTGGAACAGACACTTGTCGCATTCGCCTGAAAAAAAAAAGAGCATATGGCAAGAGGGAAGTGGAAGGAAGAGTGCGAGCTGGAAAGGATGGGGGGCCGAAGAGTCTAAAAGTGCGACGAACGGGCAGATTAGCGTTGGATTGAAGATGGGCAGAAGAAAAGGAAAGGAGGGACAATGCGACACGATGAATCGTGCAGGGGTGTCAAGGCTGAAGTTGAATTGCACACAACATGGACGATGTGCAGATGGAGATGACGCTAAAGCGTCTCTAAGACGGCGTTGAAGGCTTCGTGCATCCACGACGGTGAGGACTAGCCCACGTAGTAGGGAGGGAAAAAAAACCATCGTATCAGTACCCCATGCCGTGCCCGACTGAGCGTGGCCGCTTCACGTTGCATGGATAAGCACACTTCCACCACACCACCTGCCAATCCTCCAAAGATCACACAGGGATCGGACGGGAAACATACAAGTACGTGTAGACGAGGTCAGAGTATCCGCAAAAACGTACCATTGAGCTGGCCAAGAGTTTGCCAGGCTGGTGTCCATACGCTGGGCTTCCTGTACTTGCCATGCTGCGACCCGATATCAAGACAATTCTGACCGATTTCCAGGTCAACAGCCCGAGGTTCCCGAATAGCAGCTTCACGCCCACTGTCCCGTATTCCAAACCCATGGTCCACTCAAACAGGCTCAGAGTGGCAGCCAACCGTTGGCCACGTCCTCGTTTATGTTTGTATGACAAGCAAGGCAACAGGCCGTCGCGTGGTACGTGTCCTGAGTATACTAGCAACCGCAGTTTGGTGCTCCGTATGCGCACGCATACTTATAAAGTAGCCCTCCGTATACTGGAGACGCGTGACAGGAATGGCTGCTCGGACGAAGTGGGAACTTCGAGGTTTCGGAAACTGGTCAGCAAACTATGTGTAAGAAATGGTGGGATCGGATGGGACGTGAATAGGAACAGCAATACAACATGAGATGGATTGCGGCCCGTGCGTCACCGACTGATATGGGAACAAAGGTGAGTGAGGTGCGGTGTAGCAAAGCGCGAAGTAGATTGGGGCAAACCCTCCTTTCACTGTCCTGGGCATCAAGTAAATCCAGCTTGACGATAGCTATGATGATAATGAAGCATCGACGAGGCTTAGGGCTGATATTGGGGAGATGGACGAATTCTTCCACAGGTTCCATGTTCCGGTATTTGCTCCCTTGCCATCTGGAGACCTAGGGGTTTCTCTCCGACATCATAAGCCATGTCAACAGACCCCAGACGCAGGGTTGGGATGCCAGACGGCATGTGCGTGTACGCATGCTATGTACGGAGTACTATGTATGTATGCACCAAGTTGATCGGCATCCAAGTATCCAAAGTGAAACTGCTTGTCGCCCTGCAGCAGAAAAAAATCGAATCCGTGGAAAGCCGTCGCATAGGAGCAAAAGCAACTTGGACAGCTGATCTCCGGCGAGAGATCGGTCCACAGACGAACAACTGGAGCAATCAAACATGAGAAGCAGGGTCAGGGGTAGGAGACGTAATTTTAGCGCACCCTCGGAGAAAAAGCAATCGGACAGGGTTGGAGGGCGGCCCATTTGCCAGAATCTTTTATTGGCAGCGCCAGCCGACCGGACTGCCAGCCAGTGTGTTAGCCTCGTCCAAGAGCAAGTCAAAGAAGGTCGTCCTGGTCCCTGTTTGGAGGCATCACCGCACGCACCGCCAGTAGCGCATGGCTCTGTTTCCGTCCGTCGGGTATCCATACCTGGTACCTAGTGGAGGATATACAAGTATCGAGCCATCTTGGCCATGGTGCTGGAAGTCGGGCATCTAGATTGCATCTCTCGGACCATAGGCCATGGAGCCTGGTATTCCTAGCGAGCCAACACCAGGAGAGAGCAAGAGGACCGGGAAAGACAACCCCTGCATCTATCTCCTGCAGGTGGGCGAGACACATCCTACCCCAGCAATTGGAGGCGGGCAGAGGCAGATCTCCCAGGGGCTTACCCCTGCCGGACCTATCCCCTGGGTGTGGTGGGTGAAGGGCCGTCACATTGGTGAGTCTGAATGACGCATTCACTGTCCTTGGTGGCCAGGGGAGGTTTCTGATTGTTCTTCCAATGTCTATGGTAGTTGCTTCGAGTTGAAACGAGACGACACTGGGCGGGAGATGAGGTGTGGCAAAGCGTCAATTGATGGCATCTGCAACGTACAGGTTGTCAGCCGGGCTCAGTACCCTCGAGAGCCGGCGCCATCATACGAGGGATCTGCGTCTGCTGCATATGGGACTACCTACCTTCTTGTACTGTGGTGAGTTTGGAACTCGCAGCAGGGTCGACAGAAGACGAAGGCCCGAGAATGAAGCCAACCATGATTGAAGCGCACAGCCGGTGTGTCACCCGCTCGTTCCAGCTGAGTGGGCGGGACGCGAAATGACCGAGAATAGTGAGGCTATTCGTACCTGGTTCCGAGAGTTGTGTAATGTCTCGCAACCTGGGTTCGATAAAGTTGGTGAAACTCGACGAGATTAAACGGCAATAACGACCGTGTTCGTGAAGCCCGATGCTTCGCTGCACGTCGTGAACGGCAGGCAGGAGCTCAGCACTGGTTGCTTCCAATCTTGCCTCTTGCCTACCTTACCTACCTACCATGCGAATGCCGTTGCCCAACCCTGCTTAGTCACTACCTACCTACACCTGTATGCTTTACTTGTATAGACTCCGTCTCCGTACAGATACTGATATCACAATATCAAGGGCCGTTGCTGACGTCGTCGGCGCCGAGTTATGCTTGCTTTTCCTCATCCTTCCTTCTCTCGCAACGCCTGTCATCATCCACGAATGAAACAGCCTGCCACATGAGCGAGCTTGTTGACGTGCATGACATATAAAGCATCTATTGTGCCTCGACAGGCCTCTTGTTGTGGGTCTCCAGGTTCGGCCCATCGAGTCATCGTCTTGCGGCCGAGTGCAGCTCAGCACTGCGTCTACACCTACACCGCTTTGGCTTCAGCGTCCAGCCATCTAGTTTCTAGCCAGCTGCAGAGGCAACATGACAGCTCATTTCACAAATTGCTCTTCCCGAAAGCTGCTTGGCTATGCAGGTTTTTCATAGGGTCGTCGGTTGCCTTGTCAGCTAGCAGCCCTCTCGTCGTCTGTACGGAGTGCTTTACACTTTGTGTGCTCTTTCGTATGAGGTACGCCGGTTGCCTCAGCCTTCTAGATAGTCACCGTCAGCCGCTGACCAGCAAAAGCCTCAATCCAGGGGGCTACGGCAGATCCACAGCCTCGGATTAGTTGGTAGCCAGATATAGACAAGCTCTCAGCTCAGCGTTGCACTCAACGATCCAGCTAGCCTCTTACCGCTCATTAGCCACCACGTGGAACACCCACTGTCTTCTGGTTTTATCCGACTTGTCGTCCCAGGTCGCATTCCATAGCCTAAAGCTTACGACGGAGTGTAGGCCCCTTTACCATTTCTCGGGCCTCCCGCCGGGCGCGTTGGTCCACCTCGGACATCGACTGGTTCTGCGAGTGATTCCACCACGCAATAAACAGAATAACCGCGTGCGGGGCTCTCTCCATATTGCTTTTGCGTGCCAGAACAGGCCACCATACCATAACATCTCCTGGCCCTCTGCGCCGGCGCCGCCCCACAGGCTGCATCACATCCCAACTGTTCTTGGGAAGCACTCAACCACTGGCGTCTGGACATTAGAAATTCAAAAAAGGGAAAGCCGACGGGGGGAAGCTACGCCTTCATGCCCGCCTATACCGAATCGGCCAGAATATTCCTCGTTCTGCCAAACACAGGCTCTAGCGCTTCGCCGGCCGCCGCTCGGACAGAGCATCGTGCTGACTGACGTCCGAACGCTGGACACGGCAGCGTCTGAGCGGACATGTCAAACTGCAAGTCGCACCAGCCATCCGCTCTTCGGACCCCGGATGGTGTCAAGGGGGTCTTTGGGACTCCACGGTATACATGGGGAGACAAGCTGTAGGTGAAAGAGAAGTTTCGACTATGCTCTTTCTACGACACGACGGCCCGAGTCCAAAGCCGTTGAACGTTGAAGAATGCCAAAGAAACGGAAGGTTTTGAATTCGGTAATGCTACAACGGAATTGCAGAAAGTCTCCTGTTGTATGCCAGAGCTTGCGGGCGTTCGTAAAACTGACATGATTTCTGCCACCGAACTCTGTCGTGGCGTCGCTTGGTGTCCGCCGTGAGCAGTTTAGCCCCAAGTCTAGGAACCAGGGGCCATACGCGGTTCTCTCACGACCAATGGTCTTCACTACTGTACAAGGCGCCGCTTGCCAGATGACTATCGTCTCGGAGATTCTCCAGAAATCTTCAGGGCGAGAATTGGCTTCCACGTGTGCTTATTTGGCCATCGATTGATCATCATCACATGTCGCCTCTGCAGATCATAGAAGTGAGGCACGTGTTGTTCTGTGGGATTCTGGTAATGTTTTTTCTAAATTAACGACTGGTCCATGCGAGACGGGATTACTACTGATGCTGTCCAAATTAACTTAACGTCTATCTGATTTGCTCGATGGCGGCAAGGAAGCCGAATATACCTGCCTACCAAAATGGGTGTTGCAAAACATCATACCTCCTACCTGGACGGAGATATACGACAAAGCTTAGGAGACGTACCATGAGTTAGTTGCTCCAATGGGAAGCTACTTCACATTCTTCGCCTTCTTGTGCATAGCCTAGTGAAGCATCCTATCTGGCAACTGCTGTTCACCAGCTCCTTTCCACACCTTCTGGAAACTGCAGTCTTGTTGCGACAAACTCGAAATTTTCCTCGCTGTTGAATGTCTGATCAAGCATTTGTTTCGCGTATCAGTCGTCTCTGCGCTTGCCACCTACTGATTCGACCCTGACCACCGGACTCCCCTCAAGCATCACCCTCCCCAATCTTTCTTCTCGTGGGTATACAGAAGCTGGCCTTACTTCCTGTTACCAAATAGCTCGAGCCAGCACGTCAGAAAACCTTCGTTTCAACGATTATTTCCATTGTCCTCACGTCATTATCATCATGTGGCACCAGCCCGGCTGCGATGCCTCTCAGCACCCAGCTGAAGGAGAAGAGAAGAAGGACAGCTAGATCCCCTTCTTCACCGAGAAAGACGGCGTGCCCATCGTAGATGACAAGAGTCAGAGCAAGTGTCCCGTCGCCGGGGACAACACAAAAGTCAAACCCGCCGGAATGCATCTGCCAATGCCAGCGATCCCAAAGACCCAATCACACTTTGCGGAACTGTCAGACAACCAGACGCCTAGCTGTCCAGAGACACCCAACGACCGGAACTACAACACCAAGTTTTCCGAGTGGCCGGCTACCCAGGGGAATGCCGACGCCAGCATGCCAAAGCCCCTTGCGGGGTCTGTCCCAAAGGGAGAAAATGGCCAGGCTAGACCGGTCGCGGGCTACCAAATTCCTGAGGGTTCCCACCGGAAGTCAACAACACAGTTTGGGCAGATCCTATATAAGAGACCCGTGGTCCAGGAAGCAGCGGCTCGTGGGTTCACTCAATCCTCGACGGGTTCTATCGCAGCACCCGTCCACCTCGAGACTACAGAGATTGAGGCACGAACCGTCGGACCAGTCTTTGGAGAGGCCCACAGAAAGTCCAAGGCCGAGTCCTTCAGCATGCCCAGCCCATTCGGCGAGCGGGACTTTGACATGCTCCCAGGCGTGGGCTTCGAGCAGCACCGAAAGTCAAAGACCGAGTTCAAGGAGGCCGTCTGTGGAGGTGCGCACCAGCTATAACCTCATTAGAGACCGGAACCTATGCTAACAAAGACAACAGATGGCAATTCCAAGGCGGCACCGACTCCTCTGGCACCGGAAACCATGACCGCCTTTGACGTTGACCCTCGCGGTACAAACCTCACACCGAGCAAGACAAAGAAAAAGACGGAGGGATTGTGGCAGAAGCCCGAGCCCGAGGACCCATCGCCGCGTCTCTGGTCGCCCGACAGCCGATGACAGTACATCGAGAGGGACTTGGGTTTGAGGAAACGAAGGACCTGGTTATATGTAGCGAGTAGCTTTCCTTCAAGCATGCCCTAAGACAATAATACCTAGCCGTGGCGTCTGCCGTCATGGCTAATAAATTTGGCTTCCAAAACGCCGTTCCCATCGTGCATCCTCTCTATCAACGTTCATCAAATCAAGATATTCCATCTGGCCGCTCAGTCGGAAGCTGATGCCAGCGCAACAGCACTGAAGCGCAGATCCGCACCCTCTCTCTCGAGGAACTTGAGGGGACCAACCGCAAGCGCCTTCTCGCTGAGCACATCCTCGCCCTCCTCCAGCTGACCCCTCTTGAGAGGCCCCTTGCGTCTGCCGTCCAGCTCCCACAGCGATCCATCGGTGCCGCGCACAAAGCAGACGTAGTGCAGGTCTATGTCATCCTGGGCCTGCGGGGCCTCGGTCGCACCCTGCGACGCGGCCTCGCGGTGAGCAGTTGCCAGGGCGGGAGTATTTTCAAGAAGTTGAGCGCGCGCACTGGGGTCGAGGGGCTCGGCCTTTTCGATGAGGGTGTCTAGATCCGAAGGCTTCTCTGTAATGTTTGCCACCACGGTTAGTCATCGCTCGCACATCATTCTCATGAAAGGCAGACGGAGGGGGAAGAAGAACACATACGGATGTACTCGCGCGCAGGGCCGTTGGACACGGCGTGCAGCAAACCCATCAGTCCGCACGCGTTGCGGATCGTCTGGCGGAACCAGAGCACGTTCTCACCCTCGCCTTTGCCGGCGTATTCCTCGATGAGGGAGTCCTCGGCGAGGCGGTGGGATTCGTAGGCGGCGCTGACGGGGAACACGAGGAGCAGCGCGAGGGCGGGACGGGGCAGGAAGGCGAGGAGTTCGGGCTCGGTGAGGGAAAAGACGTCGTGGATGGCGAGGGCGGGCGAGAGGCCGAGTTTGTGGAGGAGGGTGGTCATGAGCTCGGGGTTGGCCTCGAGGGGGATAAAGGCCGGCGCCGAGGCGGACGGGTCGGGGTTTGTCGAAGACATTTTTCTCCCGTTCGTTTCCTGGGTTTTGCTTCTGCGTGTGATTTTTGGAGTCGGTTCTGGGAAACAGTGATAGAGGCCTGTTGAGGAGACTACTCTACAAGATCTTGAAAATGATGCTTGGGGGTAGGAGTCGGAAGCAAGGAAGCTGTACCCTTTGCCCGTTCACCAAGTACGTCCTTAGGTACTTACTTAGCCTACCTAGGTAGGTATGGTGGGGGTCAATGAGGTAACTGCCCAGTGCACTGGAGCTCCAATGCGGGGTGATGGCTGGGGGGAGCTTGGACACAGCGCGCAACACACCCGGCACCTCGAGGATTGTCCTTCGCGAGGGAGATGGTGATGCTCTATGCGTAGGTACCTTATTCAAGGTACACCGGGCCTACCTTCCAGCGAGCAGAGGATCTAAAGCTAGCATTATCTTTCCTCACTATCACAGGAAGCGCAGGAAGAGCGCGGCCACGGAGATGGCCTCTGAGGATTTTCAGTTGTTGAGGCTGACAGCATCAGTTCCTATTATCACAAAGATCCGTTCAATCCTTCGAAGAGGTAGGTAAGTTATAGATTGTACAAAGTATCTTACAAGCGAAGCAATTCTATCCCGCCTCTGGTGCCTTAGGTGCAGTAGCCCGCCCCTGTCTACATGTGACTTTTGTCGTGTTATACAATAGGTATGGTACAATCATGCTCTCACCCACTCGCTGACGATGCCTTGCCCTGCTCGTCGTTTTCCCGGCTGTCGTCCTTCTCTTTGTCGTTGCCGGGGTGTTCATCGGATAGTTGCTGGTTCTTTTCGTTGTCGGAGTGTTGTACAGCTAGCTTCTGATCCAGAACAGGCTCCTCGGAGGTCACATGGCTCTCTTTCAAATCCTCCAGCTCGCCCTCGTCACCCACGAGAGGTTCTCCGTCTTGCTCAGCAGAGTCATCCTCGTGTTCCTCTTCTTCAGGCTGAATCTTGAGCATCTCCTGAGTCGAGTTGTTCTTGAGAGCTATCTGGCGCTGAATATCACGGAGTTGCTGATGCGCGTCGGTCTCGTATACCGTGTTGTGGGCAAGGTAGTGCTCGATCTTCTCCTCCACGAACATCTTGATGTGGAAGGCGAGGGCCTGGCTGACGAAAATGCTAGGGAAGCGATAGCTCAGCCATAAATAAAGCGTAATCGACTGATGGAGCGACTCGATGGCCCTCAAATACTTCTTGCCCTGATCCTGGAAGTCTTCCAGCGTCGCATCCAGAAGCTCTAGGTTGATGGACTTGATGTCGTAAAGCGCACCGTCGCGGCGCGTCGAGACGCAGCGCGCGATCTCACGGACAATGTTGCTCATCTCCTCGGTTCTAAGCGACACCGGAGCATTAAGAATCATGATCCGTTCCGAGATCGTCATGGGGAACTCCTGGATGATGTCGGCCACTTGCAAGGCCATCTCCGGTACGTTAACCACGAATCGGTGCGATACGGGCGCCAGCTCGCGCAGACGCAGCATGATGAAGCTCAGCGGCGTGTCAGGCGGGAAGTACTCGGCAAAGCCCTCGATGACGAATGAAGGAGGGTGAATGCACGCTGCCTCGAGGGGCTCGGCGTTGGTGTGAAACGCTTGCTCAATAGTAGACAGATCGGCATCATCCAACGTCGTAACGTATCCCATTTTCCTTTCCACGACCTCAGTAGCTGTGGCGTCGCTCGACGCGTGCCTGGCTGTCTTGTACCTGCCTGCTCTTCCACCAATCTGCTTGATCTCCGATGTGCTCAGCACGCGGAACTGAGTGCCGTCGTGCTTGGTGGACGTCTCGAAGATGACTCGCTTGATTTCCAGGTTCAGTCCCATTCCGATGGCGTCACTGGCCACGAGGAAGTCGTAGTCATTGTCAGGGTCGTTGAAAAGCGCGGCCTGTTGCGCTCGGGTCTCTGGGGGCAAGGACCCGTAGACAATGGCGCATCGTCGGCCAGTTGCATCCTCGATTGCGTTCTTCAGACCGTGCAAGTTGACTCTGGTGAAAGCCACGACTGCATCTCCCTTTTCAAGCTTGGTGAGGTCGTTTCCGAGACTCTCCTTCATCGTCTCTAGGGGACTCAGTCTTTGGTAGTGATGGACGATGCACTTGTCGCCGATGCTGGAGCATATCGATTTGATGAGGTCGACAACACGCTCCTCGCCACACAGATGGACCTCCCTTGCCATGACGCCAAGCAGTGCTTGCGTCCAGGCCCATCCACGATCCTTGTCTCCAATCATCTGAATTTCGTCGAGGACTGCAACATCCACCATTCGATTCAGGGGGGTCATCTCGACGGTGCAGCTGATGAAGTAGTTGTCTTCGTCTTCAGGAATGCGCTGTTCCTCGCCGGTAATCATGGCGGTGGGCTTTCCCTTTGCCTGAAACCTCGAGTAGATTTCGTGGGCCAATAGACGTAAAGGACCTCCGTAGATTCCCGAGTTTGCATTTTCCAGGGCCTTCAGCGCGTGATACGTCTTTCCAGAGTTCGTGGGCCCGACGTGTAGGTGAATGGTGCGTTGCATCGCTCGGGTGGCGGGAAACCATTCCATGGGATACCGCAGATCGGCGAGTTTCGTTTGCCTTGGCGTGGTATGGTGTAGCCGTGAGCGCATCATGAAGCTCTGGAAAGAGTATCGCAGCTCAGACGTCAGCCCCTTGATGTCGCCGCGGATGAAGGCATTCCTCAGGGTCCAGAAAAGGGGGTTTTCCTTTCGCAGTGTCACGCCCTTATTTGCCAAGTGTATTGACTTCTGAATCGTCTCGCGGAAGAGTTGTATTTCGTTGTTCAGGCCATGCTCGCTTCGTATGCCAAAGTTTTGATATTCTCGATTTTTGTCGGAATACGCGCCCATCGCGTTCAAAACCCTTTGAAACTGGGCCAAAATCATGGTCCGAAATGTCTCATACTTGTTCTTCTCATAGAGTCGGTTCAAATTGGATGTCTGTTTTGATGGATGCTTCGATCTTATTCTGTGGTCTGAAGTGGGTGCCTATTGGTAATGTAATGAGCAGCTGTCTCATCACGGAAGTCTTGTCCTCGATCGCATCCCCTTCTTTGACGTACCTGCATAGCAGCCGCGATGGACTTGCCACCCATGGCACTGGAAGCCCTAGCGGCCAACCGCAATGCTGGCCTCATTGTTCTGGAGATGTGTGCTTCCTGCAATTCATGATATGAGGCGTGAAACCGCCACCCAAGTGACAAGTTGTTCCCCAAGCGACCTCCCGGAGTGAATTTGCGCGATAGTTTGTCACCGTTGAGATGATTCCGCGCTTTGCCTTCTGTCGCCTTCGTCTTATATGTCACCGCTGCTGCTGTCGTTCTTGCCTCTGCTATCCGTCATCGATCTCTTTGACGGTGGTAATTCGGGAGATGATGCCTAGAAAACGACTTCAAAGGGCACGCATACTTGACGGGAACAACTGACCGTCGAAAATTTGGGCCGATAAGAGATACCCCTGTAGGCTGCTCTTATCGGCAAGCATTCTCATTGGGTTTGAGCTTGAGGTTGCGGGTCGCCCCCACTCCGGTTTAGCGCGTCCGTCCTCCGATTGACCGTCGTCATCACGCATTCCCTCCTGAGGTGCTCGCGGCGCTTCTGCGACAAGCGCTCGACACCTAAACTCACCTTACCTATTACTGTCGCCTACTTTCGCAGTCCATCATCGCGCCCTAATCTCGCTGCCTGGATAATTTCGCTACGTATAAAGCCCCGAAAAGAACTCGAGATAGCTCTTCAGCTCCCAAAGCTCAACCGGTTTCAATCGTCATGGCTTCTTCGTCGACGCCCATTACCCCCTTGCTCTAGTAAGTCAACAACCAAGTCCACTCACCCAACCGCGACATCAAACCGCGACATCAAACTGACGGCGGCAGCTCGTGCATAGCGCATAATAACACCATTCTTTCCGAATGCACGACATCCGCTTCCTCCCAGACCTCCTCGCTCGCCTCCCTCATCCTCCCTAAGATCGATCACAGCACACCGCAAAAGCTGACCTACACTCACGGCTCGCACCACATTCATTACGTCGCTGAGGCGCCGTCAGACCACCCGAACCACCCGTCAGCCGGCGGGCTCACCTTTCTCGTCATCGCCGACGCCGCCCTCGGTCGTCGCATCCCCTTCGGATTCCTCTTCGAGATCCGCCGACGCTTCCTCGAGCAGTTCCCCGCCGAGTCCACCGACTACGCCGAGCTGCCCAACTACGGCGCCGCCAGCTACAATGGCCAGCTAAAGAAGTTCATGGTGGACTTTGGCACCACCACCGGCGGCAAAGATGACGCAATCTCCAACGTCCAGCGCGAGATCGACGATGTCAGGGGCATCATGACCCGCAACATTGAGGGCCTGCTCGAGCGCGGCGAGCGCATCGACCTGCTGGTCGACAAGACGGACCGCCTCGGTGGCAGCGCTCGCGAGTTCCGCGTGCGCAGCCGTGGGCTCAAGAGAAAGATGTGGTGGAAGAACGTCAAGCTCATGGCGCTGCTCGGGCTCGTCGTCTTCCTCATCATCTTTGCGATTGTGGTTGCGGTGAAGAACTGAGGCGACGGGGAGGCTGTGCAGTGATGCTCACAGAGATTGGCTTGTTTCGATGGTGTAGATACTATCTCCAAATTGGGCAATGGTTTGAATGGCGAACGGGAACACTACTTTTGGGAAGCAAAACAGGGAGGCTGTAATTTCATGATTAACAAACGCAAGGGTGTACATCACCCACATGTCCCCTACTGTCGCTGTGGCTTCAGCTTACTTTCAATATACTATTTCAACCAACTCTTCGTGTTAATCCGCTTCCCGCTAATGTCAAATTCATGGTTGGCATGACGTTTATGTCCATCTTGCGCTCTTTGCCTGGATATAGGTGACGCTAAGTTCCATTAAATGACCATTGACATAATAGGCGAGATGCGTGTTCAAACCGAGGCTGTCTAGGTAAGATTATGATGGCCTGTGACACAGCCGCCGCCCGTCATGTTGACTCTTTCGTCGTAAATAATCTCCGTCGTACTCATACAGGTTCTCCATGGCTCTGCAGAAACTAAGAATGGCTACCAGCTACTGGCGGTACTTGTCAGACGTGCCATTTGTGTACCCATCGTCTACCTCCTCATCAGTAAGGACGAGTTCATGTGTGCCGCAACCCTTACCGAATAGCTTCCAGTCTTACATGGGCAGTCTATCAAATGCCGGTTGTGATCCTGCTCACCCAGCGCTCATAGCTTCGGTCTCGAGCCACATTCCCGCCTCCCATCCTGGTAAACATATCCTTGCGCAACGGGATTCAGTCCCATGCCCGGATTGAGCACCGCGGGCGGCCTTCGCAACTTTTCGGTGAAGAACACAGGATGCCGGACTGAAACATTATGATGCGCCTCGGCGTGTCGTTCCCAGGCGACCTGTAATTGAGGGGGACGCGGCGGTGTCGGGGGGAGCGATGCTGCTCGGGTTGACATGGTTACTGCGCCGGCGGGTGTTGTCATTGTGTGTCGAGCGTTGCGCGCACGACGAGGAGGCGGTCGTGCTTTGAGGGAGAGGTGTTATGAGACTCGGAAGTGAGCGAGCGTGCAGCTGAGGGCCTGTCGTCATCTCCAGGTTGGATGTTGCGGGGAAGGCTCCCCCAGTCTCCGGGGGGCGCTGCACGGCGCTGTTGGCTGATGAGTCGGACGCTACTCTACACGCGGGTTCAGTGGGGGGCCCGGATCTGGGAGCTCGGGCTTGCTGCAGCCGACGCATCGGATGCTGATGGCAGCTGCACAGGAATGCTGATAGGCCTTGTTCAATGTAGAAGCTTTTGGCTCGTCATGTCTAGAATAATTCTCCGTCTTGCTATCTTCAAGTAGCCTTCTTGTTGGACTTCTTTTTGCCCTGTGGCTTTTGCTCCGTCTTCGTCTTCGCCTCGCCCTTGTTGGCTTGGTTCTTCTTCTTCGCTTCGCTCTTTTGAATGATGGCTTCAACCATGTCTGCCATCTCCTTGGTCTTTTGAGCCTCCTCGGCCTCCTTGCCCTTTTCTTCCTGCACCTTCTTCTGCCGCGCCCGGATGACGGCCTGCTCTTTCTCCGTCTTTTCTATAAGCTTGTCGCTTTCCTCCCACAGCTTCTTAGCGACCTCGTCGTCGTAGACATCCCTTCTCGCAAAGTCAACTTCGCGGCACTCCTTGATAAGGCGTCCGCCCTTTCCACGCGCGAGTGCGGCCTCCATGGCCGCGAACAGCAGCGACTGAGCGCCCTGGTCAGGACTCTTGAGCAGAAGCCACGGCACAAAGTACACGGCGAGATACACAAATAATCCCGAGATAGATCCGCGCGTGAGCCAGCGCCGCATGCCAGGCGTGCGAGTGTATCCAGGATCGACGAACACGACGCGAGCGTTCATGGGCAAATCGTCGGGTCGTTTGTATGAGTCGAGGTGTTTCTGAAACGCCTGCCCGAACACGTTGAGTGCGAGTTTACTGCGCTTGTACGCCATGCCCGGTGACCAGTTCTTCTTGTCGAGCGCCTCGCTCAGTGGGGAAGACCCGATGTAGGACGGGCACGTGGCAAAGATGATGCGCACGTCGCGGTCGAAAGGCTGCGCCTTGATCGCCGGACTCAGAATGGACAGCAGGTGGAAGTTGGCGAGGTAGTTGACCATCCACGTCTCGTCCACGCCCTCGATTGTGTTCTTTCTCTTGCTGCCCGGGGGCGTCATCGTTGCTGCTGCGAGAATGATCATGTCCAGGCGACGCGGCGGCGAGTTGTCGATCCATTTCGTTGCAAACTTTCGGATGCTGTGGAGGGAGGCGAGGTCGACCTGCTCGGCGTAGATGAGTTCATTGCCGGTGCGTGCGCGGAGGTCGCCAATATACTCGACGAGAAAGGGGTCCGACACGGGAGTGCGGGTGAGGAGGACCAGCTGGGCGCCGCGACGACCGAGCTCGTAGGCGGTACGGGCGCCGATTCCGGACGTGCCGCCTGTCATCATGACCACCCTACCGTGCATGTCGCGTTCTGAAGGGCTCGTGGCACCGGCAGACCATACTTTGACGAGAACGATGGCGATGAGGGCGCCGAGTCCCTTGAGGATAGACCATATGTTGTTGGAGACCCAGGCGGGAGGCCCGGCCTCGAGCACGTAGGCTACGTAGTTGATCGGCATGGTAGACGAAGAAGAAGCGACAGCAGGGAGGGGGTTCGAGGAGGCTGTTTATGGAAACCCAGGAAGCATTGCGACGCTCGCGATAATCTCGTCGTAGTGGTGATGGATGCTTGGTGCAGAGCGTGACTAGGCCACATGCCGAGCTTCTAGAAAAAGTGGAATTCAGTGATGTGCTGTCAGGGGATGATCCGAAGCGGTGGCAGGGGGCCTGCCGGCAACGATGACGGCTCGGGGGCGCTAAACGTTTAGGCTTATGGAAGATGTCTGGACGCAGTTAGACAACTCAAAGTTGCATTGCAGTAGTTCGTTGTTTGGGGCTTTTTCCGATACGGGGGATTTTTGGCCTCAATCATCAACTATAAAAACCAAAAAAACAACCCCTCGGCCACGGGTAGAAGAGAACTAGCTCAAGTCAAACGCAACTGTCATCACTCAGAGCCTCGTAGAAGGTACCTTGGGCGGGGGGCTGTGAAGCTGACGTAACACTTGCCCATGGGCTATCGAGGGTGGTACCCATCCAACGACATTTGCCAATCGTCCTCTTATTTCATCTTCGAATAACAAAGGCTTCAGCGGGACGACAAAGCCGGGCCTCAAGTGAAGCTCACTCAGATGGATGCGCGCGATGAGGCCGAAGACGACTTCGACGAGGAGTACGATGTCCCCCTTCATCACAAACGACCATTTGGTGCGGGCATTAAACGGCAGCCCATCAAATTCGTGAAGGCATCGGACCCGAATCTGAAGACAACAGAAACGGAGAAAACCACCAAGTCCGGTTCCTCCATCGGAGACTTCTACCTGAACCTTGTTCTTCCAAAAGAAAAGAGGCCCTTGGAGATTCCCAAACCGGCTGTCTGCGCTGTCTGCGATCTCCCGTTGGTTAAAGACGACGCAGTGGAACGAATCGTGAGCGACGGCGGGAAGGCGGTCACATCACAGCAGAAGCATGAGGCATCCATCGCACACCAAGTGTGCCTTGCTCATTCGCATCCGCCATCGGCCCTGGACAGAACGCGTATGGGCTTGACATATCTAGAATCGCACGGGTGGGACCCAGATTCGCGACGCGGGCTCGGTGTCTTGGAGCAGGGCGTGCAGTATCCGATCAAGACCCAGAAGAAAGACGACAAGCTAGGGCTTGGATTAAAGGTTCCCAAAGAAGTAATAGGGGGCAAGATCGAGAAGAAGGCCAAGCCTCAGAAGATGGACGCCAAGCAATGTCGCAAGCAGGCCGAGGAAGACAAGAGGAAGGCGGAGAGGCTGAGAGAGCTGTTTTATGGGAGTGAGGACGTGGACCGCTACCTTGGGCGTGGCTGACGAGTGATGAGATACCCAATGTTGGTTTAATTGAAAATACCCACGACAGCTATATTCGATGCACCTAGAAAGAAGCCTATGGTCTGGTGGAGGGACACATTGCCAGATCAATGACCAGTCTTGTATGCTCGCCCAATTCCAACCGCGTTGAAAGTATACAAAGGTGCACGGCAACGAATTTCTTTTAATACCTTCAACATGCCAGGAACGCATCAACAGAGTATTTGGATAGAAGAGTGGACGCTGAAGACGATTAGCTTTGGGACGTCGTGTCGACAATTGATCTACTATTTGATGCCAGACCAGACAAGAATTAATTACGCCTCTCGGCAACTTGACGGACGGCATAACGTGACGGAAACCGGCAACATGAAAGAAATCGGTAGCGGACCGTCGTGAAACATGCAGGGGAACGTCTGGCGTAAGCAACCATAATCCATGCCACCACATGATCATTCTTCCGCAGGCTTGCATGGAACGAAAGCCAGAAGAATACAAAGTAAGGAGCCGTTGCTCGAAGTGCAAAGGCGGTGACCTCATTCGTGCTGCTTTTGGGGGTCGTGACGGGGTGGGGGAGCGGAAGGCCGCTAAAAGTAGCCTCAAAGCACATCACAGCAGCCCTGGATGCATACCTTATGCCGAGTAGTACTCCATACCTTAGACGTGGAAATCCCGGTACATAGTTAGGGGCTTCCCAAGCTTCTTGATGTGATTGTTAAGTGATGATACTAGATAGTATATCTATATTACACAAGAGTGATATTTACACAGAGCACTAAGTTTATCAGCCACATCAACATAAGATAAACCTGATCTTACCTACTTTGCCTCAGGTGCCCTGGTACCCGAACATGCTAGATGTATACCTAGTACGTACGTGGGCACTCAATGCGAGGTACCTACTATAGGTAACTTGTCAGAGTAAAGGAGGCACCGAAAATAGCGAGGGGCAGGTCCATGAGCCCAGCAGCCGCGCACTCTATCTGGGGCACTTTATCGGCCCACGATAAGGTACCTCCTAACGCGGTGCGGACTCGTCTCGTCAGGTCACTCTGTCCACCGCTTTACACACGTTTCCCCTACCTAGGTACCTTACCTCAAGACAAGGACCGACCTACTGTGTACAGACATCTTGCCCGTAAATGCTCCTCCTAGACCTTACTTACCTCGCATTATTACACCACAGTCTCGATTCATGGTTCCAATAGCATTGAGAGTCTCACCGCCGTGACCGGTGCCTTCATCTTGAAACCCCTCAAGATCGAACTCGAACAACTGTCGCGTCGCTACCGAACTCTGGATTTGAGCACCCCAACAGCCAGCCCGACACACGTAAAGCAACGCATTGTACTCTGCCCGCACGAGCTGTCGACTAGACGACTTTACCCGCCGCCCGGACGTCCATCTCCTGTGACCCCGACCGCTGCAACTGCGACGACACGCATTCCAGCGTCCACCCTCGTCCATATTTTGCTCTCCACGTCGAAGCGCCAGACAAAGGTCCGAACGGCGCAACTTCGTCGTCCTCCGTAATTCTGCACCCGCTGCAATTCGAACACCATCCGCCTTGTAGCGACTGCCCCTCCTTACCAACGAAACCTCTCACGACGATCAGCTGCCAACGCGGCGAGCCGCCACCATGGGCGTCTCCACTATCACGGAGCTCCATGACGGTAAGGAGCTTCTTTTGTCATCCTGCCAGAGCTTGCCGAGCTTATGCCCTGGGGAACGAAGCTGACCAGTCCTCCAGTCATCGTCCACACCATCAAGAACATTACCCGAGGCGACGTGAGTTGTCGATCCACCACGCCTAGTGCGCTGAGCTTTGGCTCGGAGGCTGACCGTACTCACAGTGGAAAGTCCTCGTGCTCGATGAAGATTCCAAGAAAGTCATAGACAATGTCGTCAAAGAGGATGACATCCTCAACAATAACATCGCCAGTATGCTTCGTCAACTCCTGTCCCGTCCCTCGACCACCAATCCCCTAACTTCTACCTGTAGACATCGAGCGCATCGAGGAAAAGAGGGACATGAACCCTGAGATGGACGCGATCTACATCTTGTCCCCGAAAGAGAACATTGCCGAGATCCTCGTGAACGATTTTGAGCGAAGACGATATAAGCAGTCCTATCTCGTGTGGACCGGTGTGTTGGAGCCTAGAATCAGACACATGATCGATAACTGCCCGCCTGCCAAACAGCGCATTGCAGGCTTCGAGACCTTGGCCATCGACTTCTTTCCTCGCGAGTCGCACTTGATCACCTTCAAAGACCCTTGGAGCTTTCCTATCCTGTTCCATCCCGGGTGCAATAACTTGGTTGCGCGTCATATGAGGATTTTGGCCCAGAAGGTTGGTGGTCAGGCATGTTACTGTTTGAACGCGAGCTTACCATTACCTTAGATCACTGGTGTCTGCGTAACGTTGGGAGAATATCCAAAGGTCCGATACTACAAGCCAAGAAATCCCACTCACGAAGCGAGCGTTCTCTGCACCCACCTGGCTCGTTTTGTGCAGGAAGAGCTGGACGAGTACGCGCAATGGAACACAAGCTTTCCGCCCCAAACATCGAGGCCGACGGGCACTCTCATCATCACCGACAGATCAATGGACCTGCTCGCTCCTATGGTGCATGAGTTCACCTATCAAGCAATGGCCCATGATCTCTTGAACATCAAGGAGGCCGACAAAATAACGTATCGTATGCTCGTCAACGCTGGAACGCCGGACGAGGAGGAAAAAGACATGGAACTATCGGATAAGGATCAGGTGTGGGTAGACAACCGGCACCGACACATGAAGGACACCATCGACAAGATTATGGGCGATTTCAAAAAGTTTCTGGAAGCGAATCCTCACTTTGTCAACGAGAACCAAGACACCAACAGTTTGAACGCCATTCGAGATATGATGGCCGGCCTGCCACAATTCCAAGAGATGAAGGAGGCATACTCGCTTCATATGAACATGGCTCAAGAGGCAATGAATATTTTCCAGGCCCAGAAGCTCCCTGACATTGCGTCGATTGAGCAGACGCTGGCGACGGGGTTGGATGAGGACTTCAAGAAGCCCAAGAACGTGCTGGACCAAGTCGTGCGACTCTTGGATGACGGGGCGGTCACACCCTCGGACCGACTCCGCCTGATCATGCTCTACGTTTTGTACCGAGACGGTGTGATCATGGAAGACGTCAACCGACTGCTGGCCCACTCTTCATTGCCACCCAAGGACGGTGAGGTGGTTGTCAATCTCGAAATGCTCGGAGGACGTCCGGTTCATGGTCTGAAAGATACACGGCCGCCGCCGCC
Source organism: Colletotrichum spinosum (assembly GCA_004366825.1). Lineage (NCBI taxonomy): Eukaryota > Fungi > Ascomycota > Sordariomycetes > Glomerellales > Glomerellaceae > Colletotrichum > Colletotrichum spinosum. The sequence goes on along the minus strand of QAPG01000117.1, from coordinate 70,721 downwards.
CCCTCTGTTTGCGAGAAATACCAAACCAGCAGACATCAGCGAGGAGTACTCTTTGTCTCGCTTTGAGACTGCCATGCAGACAATGCTTGAAGAGCTGTCGCGTGGCACCCTAGATCAAGCCGTATTTCCCTACGTGAAGCCGCCACTGGACCCGAACGAAGATCTGGTGGCTTCTCAGCAAGGCTCACTTCGCGCCGGCAGGCCGAACTGGGCGGCGGCGGGACGTCGACCGCCGGAGAACAGGGAACGCTTCATTGTCTTCATGGCCGGTGGCGCAACGTACAGCGAGAGCCGCGCATGCTACGATGTATCTGCTCGCCACGGCAAAGATATTTTCCTTGCGACGAGCCACATGCTTACACCGGGACTATTTGCACGCCAAGTGGGCGATCTCACCAAGGACAAGCGCGCACTCGACATACCCTTGGAGCGGCCGACTCCCCGCGCGCCGGCGTGGGTGTACGAGCGGCCTGCGCCCCCGCCAAACCCCATGGCGAACCGACCCAGTCCCGTTGCACCGCCGCCGCAGCAGGGCATGCCGGGCGGCCGCAGACCACCTCCTCCCGGAGGACTCCCGGGGCGTCCCATGGCACCGCCGACGGCACAGATGAGCAACATGAACCTCAATGCGGGCCTGCCCACGCCGAATGGCAGCGCCTCGCCAGCCCCGTCGGACAGCGGCAAGCCGCACAAGCTGGAGAAGGAGAAGGACAAGAAGCGGCGCAATTTTCTGGGTATCAAAAAGAGCCACAAGGACAAGAGCTAGGTGTCGAAACGAGGGACACGACGGTTTTGTCGTATACCATGAGCCACATGCAGTTGTGTGTTCGGGAGGGGCATCAGCCTTGACTCCGTTGCGAGTATGGTGAACCCTGGTGTTGGTAGCTAGCTCCCTTGCTATATCGTAGGCTAGCATGTATATCCCGTAGAGCGTTCAGGATCTCTCACTTTTCAGCCGGTCTAACCATGTCTATATCTGGTCAAGGACATGGGGATTGTTTCAGCATGGTGGTGCTACTGACTGGCTAGATCAGGTTTAGAGATAAGAATTCCAGGTTAGCCCGAGGGGCAAAAGATAAAAATCAGTAAACAAAACGATCGATTTGCCCGTCTCTTCTTGGTTGGGCTAGGAACCATATCCACACCAGTTGGATGCCCACCAAAAAAAGGTCAACATTCACGTGTCAAGGATTGGGGGGACTGGGTTTGAGGAACCATGTCCATTTCATTTCGTTCATGTCTACCTTAGTAGATATGCCCCATCTGTAGTGATCATTTCCCAGCTTCCCCTTCTGTCAGCCTGGCTTTGTTGTTAGATGCTCTTAGACCTGACCCATCTTGTTGTTTGTATGGTTCTGGGTAGGTGTTTGCCTGCAGGCGTTGTACCAATGTGTACCTTACACATCTGTGATTCGCAGGGGTCCAAAAGAGATAGTCCTCCTTCTCCAGGCCACCTATGGAGTCATTACTACCGAAGATTATGGTTGTGTGCAGTGGACCTAATCTGACAAGCAAGGAATTGCTACTTCGTCAAGCTTCGCTAAATAGTTCCAGAGTGTCCCACTGTGGTGGGAGAGCATCTGAACCATCGACTCAAACAATGTAGTTGCAGCTACTGATGTGCTGCAATGGAGCGGTGTCGCGTTGAGACCAGATCATGATGTAATGAAATTTATTGCCTGCGGAACGCCTGAGCGGCGCCCGGAGGCATGCGTCCGTCAAAAGGGAAGCCGTGGCCTTCAGGTCCGCCTGGTCCCGGGAAACCAGGCATGCCAGGAGGGGGAATGAAGCCAGGGGGAGGGCCGCCAAAGAAACCTGGTGGAGGGGGCATGTTACGAGATGGGGGACCAGCCATGTTCTCAGGGGGAGGGGGTCCAGGGAAAGCTCCAGGAGGAAAGTTGGGTGGGAACATGCCAGCCATGGGGTGGTTGCGGCCCGGGCCGCCAGGAAGGGCACTACCAGCAAGGCCAGGAGGAGGTATCATAGATCGTGGTTGAGGAGGCATGGGCCCACCACCTTGCATCCAATTGGGGTTCATCTGGTCCAACCCAGGAGGCGGGGGAGGCCGCTGGAGGATTTGAGTCGGCTGAATACGAACTTCAGTTTCGGGATGGTGGAAGCCATCGTCCATGAACCCAGGGGGGCGCATCTGGCGAGGATGAGGGACGCGACCGGCTTGGGGGAAATCGGGCTCGCGCTCCTGAGGGTGGGGAACCTGCGCGGTGCGTTGCGGCTGCGGTATGCGCATGAGGAGCTGTTGCTCGGTGCGCGGAGGTTCCGGCTGCGCCTTCATGAGGTTCATCAAGAACTCGGTGTTAGTGAGGTTATTGCGACCTTGGTTCGGATCCATTCTGCCAGACCCTGAGCTAGAGGCTTGGTGCCGTTGGCCGACAAGCTCTTGCAGCAACTGATCCTGGCGAGCAGCAGGTTGTTGATTTGACATCATGGGACGCGGGGCGAAGATGTCGGACATGGAGACAGAGCCTTGGGGGAGGCCGGGTCGGGATTCTTCTCGGCGATCACCACCAAAATGCTGAAAAGGCTCGGGAGACGCGACGGAACTCGTAATGTGTGGCTGTGGGCGAGCCTGGGGAAGAACCTGGGGAGGTTCTTGAAAAGGTTGCGAAGCAGGAGGCGTAGATGTAGACTGAATGTTGGAACGCTGCAGCTTCATGAGCAGCGCCTGAAATGCCTCCTTTTCGTCTGGAGCCTGCGTAGCTGACGTATGGCCGCCGCCAAAAGGCAGGCCAGCGAGGGGTGTCGGGGGCTCCGTTGGCGCTTTGCGACTGGAATCCTCTTGAGGAGCGTTGAAGAAGGATGTGAAGCGCGAAGACTTGCCACCGGCGGTCTTTGGCTTAGGCGTTTCTCCCTTGGGCTCACTCGGTGAAGCAGCATCGAGACCTGCAGTAGGGGCGAACCTGAGGAAGAATTGGTCGGGGCCGGATTCCACGGCGGGAGCTGATGCAACGGCTGGCTGCTCGGCCTTGATTGTAGCCTCGGTAGCGGTGGCGGTAGCGGCAGCCTTCTCCTCTACAGGCGGCGGATGGCGGCTGGCCTTCATGCTTTCCATGAACTTTTTGAAATCTTCTTCGGTGTGGCCACCTGCCTTCTCACCAGCGGGTTCATCGAACCATTCGGGCTCTCGCTCATTACGATGATCGCCGCGCTCCCAGCGACGCTCGTAGTTTCGTCCGGAAGGCTTCTCTTCGGCAGGCTCGGCAGCCTTGTCGCGATCTCTCCAGCTCTTGGCACGGTCAATGCGCTCACGAGCTGTCATGGGAGGCTTTTCGACGGCGACGGCGTCGTTCTTGAACCACGGCTCCGACTTGCCCCTGCTAAGACCATTGCGGGGTCGGGGTTCAGCCTCGTCGTGATCCTTGTCCTTGTCATGATTGTCGAGGTTGCGGTGGGGTCGTTCTTTGTTAGCCTCGCGATCGTCGCGGTCACGGGGTCGTCTCTCGTTGGGAAGCCTGTCACCACCTCCAGCACCCATGCGGCCGTGGAAACGCTCAGCGCCCTCGTGGCCGAAGCTCTTACGCGGCTTCACCGTGCTCCATCCTTCGTTGTCCTGGTCATTGTCGCCGCGTCGGCGAAAGCCGTTGTTGTTCCTCGAGTCTCGGAAACGATCGGTCTCAGGAGTATCACCATTGCGGTTGCGGAAACTGAATCGACTGGGAGACTCAGCATTCTTGACGTCTTTTTCGACATCGACGGGCTTGCCGCCATTGTTGCGTAGGGTCGCAGAAGCAAAGGCAGTGCGGGGAGGACCGAGAATAATGTCCTCAGAGTCTGTGACAGATGATCGAGTCAGCAGGTAAGACGAAAGATGCTGTTTGGTTCACGGAAAATTACGTACTCTGGCCGTTGCGTGAGACATGGCGATCCACACCGGGGCGGCGATTCGGCAGGTCAATCAGAGAGCTATCGTGGCTTCTCCTGTCGGAAATAGACTTTGAGTTATTATTGTTGGGAGTTCGATTGTGGTCGGGAGGAGATCTGTTGTTCTTGTTAGCGAGGAGCATAGTCGGTGATTCTCTTCAGTAGGAGCGTACCCCATCCACGCTTCTGCGGGAGGCAGATTGGGAGGTTTAATGCATAGTGGTGAATCGCGCAGATGAACGAGAAACTCTGCTGAGTATTGAAGTGCCATCGCAAGATGATGATGCGAGGCGCATCCGACAACTGGAGGGAAAGCTATTGATGTTGTGGCAACGACAAGGGTAATGACATGGGCGAGCTGTGAGTAGCTGTGTTGGTTCGGTGAGTCTCGAGGAAGTGAGTCGAGGCGGTTGGTCGCACGCCCGAAAGGTCGAGCGAGGGAGAAAGGAAGAGTTTTTATTCGTCGGTATGATCAGGTGAGGAGCGGGAGGTGGTAAGGCTGAGGTTGTTGTGCGTTACACAGCGAAGAAGAGTAAGAGCGGTGGCGGGAGAGGAGGCGGTGGTGTGTTGTGTCGAAGATGGACTGTGGGTGTTGCGTTGTCGGTCGTCGGTCGAATCCAAATCCACTCCAGTCAAATCCACTTGGGTAGCTCAATCCAAGGCGCTCAATTCACCCGTTCCGTCGGGGTGATGGAAAGATGGGGACGGGATGGGCTCCAATCGGGCTGAGCTGGGCTGCGTTGCGCGACGCTGCGGAGAGCGGTTGGTATCGCAATGCGAGCGCGGGCCGACGAGCTAATGGAAAATAACGAGGCGCAGATAAGATGATGAGAGGCTTCTGCTGTGCTTATCGATGGGGTGTTGCAGTGAGGATGCAGATCGAGGGAATGCTACGAGATGGTGGTGGTTTGTCGTGGTGAACTGTCAAGGCTGGCTGGCTGGTGGGAGTGTGTTGAGATGGTCAAAGGAGGTTTTGGCACTTCGGACGAAACCTGGTGGAGGTGAAGGTCACGGTCACAGTCTGCCCAGCTGCCAGCAAGGCGACGTGCCTACCTCCCGAGGTCAGGTACATCAGGGCACCAACAACGAAGTACCTAAATGGCTGCTTGTGGGTAATTACAGGGCAGGTACGAGTTCCGGCTTGACGCTGGCTACATAGGTATCTATACAAGTAATAGAGTACCTAAGGCTAGCACATCAAAGTACCTAAGGTAGTTGACGCTGTAGGGCTCCTCAGCTTGAGCACCCTACCTAGGTACCATAGGAACCTGCCTAGGGGACCTTGAGCAGTAGGTGTCTGCCCTAGGTAGGTGACTCAAGTGCTTGGGTACCTACTTAGATGGGCAAGATAGGAAGACATGGTCGGTACCTGAAAGGAACCTTAAGTACCTAGTAGAGAAACACCCACGTACCTGCTTCACCTGGCCATTCTCTCCTCACCTCGAATTCCACTTTCGTCAACTCCTTCTTCGACTGGGACTCAAGATGCGATTTCCGACGAAAAGCCTCAGGGTCAAAAGGCTGATGGCGCCTCTGTTGTGAGAAAGCTGCATGAATCTTACCTGTATGAAATTGCCGCACTGTGATATTCGGGCATCTGCCGTGTTCTTAGGCAACTGTTTGTATAATTAAGGCACACATGATAACCGTCCCCAAAAGCATGCGGTCAGTCCGCCACAGCCTAATTAACGGGCACGCAGCTGAAGCGATAACTTATGTGTCCATCGGGACTGCATCCCATTCCACGAGATGTTTATATCCTGCACGTTTGCGTACACTAAGCAATATCATTAGGTAGCTCAACTCACGACTGAAGCTTCCAGCGATACCACGGTGGGTTCTGGGGGCAAGCTGTGTGCCCCCCAGACCATGGAAGTCATGGTACTGGAATGTGTGGTCGCTGCGCTGGTGGTCTGGAGGGGTTTACAGTCGTCATTGTTCCCCACAGCATCCCTCTCGAAGCTTGAGCGAAATGCCCGTTGCGGCTTAGCGTCAAGACTGTGAATCACGGTGAGCATGGAACCTCCTTACTCCGACCCGGGCACATTGGACGGGACCTGGGACACACCTACAGCACGCAGTACATGGAGAGAATATCTCGATACCATGGTAATATGGTCTTCACTCGGTCGGCTAGAGTTGGCCTGAATGGCATACAAATTGTTCTCCGTATCTGGAGAGTGTTTAAGCTCTAAAAACCATGACCCGAGGTCTTTGTGGACAACAGGCCAAAGACAATACATCAACAATAGGCTTCCTACGACGTAACAAGAGTAACTAACCCCACATCGAGTCACTTTTCCACATGTCCCATCCGGATATTCATGTATTCCCGTTTCCCTCCAGTACTCGGGTAACTTCTCTCAAACCAAGTCAGGAGTTGAAGCCATTGACAATGCTCGTTTCCTGGCTTGTCTCAACCTGACTTGGCCTGAAGTACCAAAAAACATCCATTGAGCTTTTACCAGCGACCCTATGAAAACATGCTGTATTGAAGAGTCTGTCTGCTGTGAGCCAGCTTGCTATTTTACATGGGTGATTTGCTGAAGGTTTGTATGTCCAATCTCGATACATTGCAAAAAGGGGGGGTATTAGTCCAAGCTCTTTAGGCCGTTGATTGAATTACGTTCATCAATAGGATGACGTACCATTGATGTGCATCTCTCAGTATCGCTTTCAGGATGTCAATATGTTATGCTTCAACCTATCCGTCGATGCGTCACACTGTCGACAAGTATACTGGGGAAGTTGTGTTGTCGTATTAAAAAGTCGGCCACAGCTAATCATGGCTCTTAACCTCCCATCATTTCCATAAAGTACGACATCAATATCTGACATTGCCAGTAAGAATGATTTCCGACGAAGAACCTGGTGTCAGTTTTCTCAGAGATTCGAAACATCAACTATAACAGATTCCCACTTACCTTCAGCTGGTCCAATGTGAAGTTTGCTTTGCGAGCTGCCACGATACCTCTACGGCGAATGAGTATAGTCTTACATTTTCAGCGCAGTGATGCTGCGACTTCAATGAATACTTCCTCTTCCGACGTTACTCATATACAGAGTACACAAGGGCTTTGGTTTTCCAGACCCAAACAGCCTAATATGCATAATGTGTGACTGTCTACTTCACATAAGGCACTCGTCTTCTCAGACGAATAATTCAAGCCCACGTTAATCAATAGGATGATAACTCTGCGCGCCGATAATCATACTATGTGGAAATGCTCCTGGCTTTCTGGCACGATGGACTTCAAAGGCGCGGGTCATCCCTGGATGTACCTACTTTGCAAAGATTCAGCCAACCTGGGAGGCTTCAAGCGCATCGATTCGAAGGTAGTAGCCCAGTAACTACATTTAGAGTACATTCAAAAACAATACCAGGGCACTAGAGTCAAGATTTCCGCATCCCTTAATGTTGAGCCTTAATGTCAAGGGTCATCAAGTCTCGATAAGCCGCACTTGCCATACATGACGGATCGGGATAATACACCCTTGCAATCCCAGCTTACCTGGAACATCTTATAAGTGTAGACGGTGTCTCGCAGCCTTCACCAAGACCGGTGATTTCTTGGGCGACAGCCAGTGAGTTTCTAGTGAATGACAATTCCTTAGTCATGCCCGCCGGTCACGCACATTTGCTCTCCTTGACGACCAGTTCCAATCTTCCATCACGTTGTGCTGTCTACGAAACTGTTCGGGAAGCATTTCTTTGGGGCTGTCGAATGCATCTAGAATGCTACGCCGAGAGGACTTGGGTCTTCGTGCCAAACTGTCTGCCTTGACGTTCATGTAGTTGTGCAACAAAACCGTCGACGTGTGGCTTCGAAACGGTCTCATCACAATAGCACATGCTGGCGGCGACATAAATGTTCAAGTATTTGTACCCATATATAACCTTTTTGATATCCTGTCCCATCCACATCATGATACAGCCCTAATTCTCCAAAGCCAGGGGTACTCCGCCTTTCGACCACTTGCCAACTCTCTCCTGGTCACAGGTCTCCCACACCCTCCTCCTCAACGCCTTGTAAACCGCCCTCGTCTCCTCATCGATGCCCGTAAACCTCGCCTCTTGTGCCTCCAGCCAGCTCATGATGCCGAACCTCGTCGCCAACGTCGTGCTGCCGCCCTCGATCGTCGTCGCCCTGTACAGCACTCTCAGAATCCTCGTGCGCAGATTCGCCCGCAAGTACGGGTTCCCAGCCAACGCAAAGATCTTCTCAAACCACTTCTTCTGGTGGAACACGTCCAGGTCCGTCGGCGTGCGCAGGCCGTCGAGCACGTATGCGAGCAGCCAGCTGACCTCGGTGTAGTATCTGTCGTCGTCGGACGGCGCCCCGTGAAGAATGTCGTGCGCGAGAGGGACCTTGTCGTGCTTCCAAAGGGGCCCGCTGGTGAGGAACGAGTTGACCTTGACGTAGAGGCAGTGCAACGGGTTCCTGAGCACTTCGAGGGCGGCGACGGCGAAGGCGACGAGTTGTGATGCCGCGGGTCCGCGGGCGACGAGGATACGTGACGATTCAACCAATTCCGAGAGGAGGAGCCAGATTTGCTCCTTCTCTTCGTAGTTGGACTCCTTGATCTTGGCGGCCATCTTCATGATGTTGGTGAGGGCTTCTTGGCGGATGCTGACGTGCTCGGACCAGAGGAGGCGGATGAGAGCGGCGGCATAGCCTTCGTCGATGAGGTCTTCTACCGATTTTGAGATCCATTTAAGGAGGGCGGAGTTGTCCTGGTCGTCGTTGGCGTAGGGGACGTCGAGGATAGCCTCAAGGCCGGAGGGGTCAAGGTCGCCGGTGGAAGCAACCGTCTTGATCCGTTCTGTTTTGCTCGTCGACGCGTCGGCAGTGTCCGCGTCTTCCGCGTCCCCGACGAGAGACTTATCTGCCTTTGATGTGACCGCTGGAGCGCGACCAGACAGCGTCGTCGTCAACTTCTTCGCCACTCCATCAATTGCAGCAGCTCCCTCGCCTCTTGTCTTGGCACTGCTAAGAATGAGCGTGAGAAATTTGGACAGGAGTTCCAAATCCTTCTTCTCGGTTGTCTTGTCCGCAACAAACGGCAGTTGCTCAACCAGTGTCACCAAAACGAGACTGGTAGAGCCTTCACTCTGGACGCTCTCCTGCATCAAGTCCATGTACTTGAGCGGCGAAGCTGCGCATCGACCGGAGCAGTTGTCGAGATACTCCCACAAGAAATCGACCTTCCTTGACTTCTTCTTCAAGCCCCTGAACGCACTCACGAATGGGGCAAGTCCGGTGTCAGCTAGTACTAGCTGATTTTGCACGGCGACCGACTCGAGAACCTGCTTCAGCCTCCTACGACCTTGCGCGCTCTCCACATACAGCTTGAGAAGCGCAACAAAGGGCGACGCCGACAGACCCTCCGCTTTGGCAAACCACCTCATGCCAGGCGAGTACCCAGCAATGGCGATCAGGTTCTCCAGCTCCATCAGCGCGAGGGCCTGGTTCTGCGGTTCGCCAGACCGGCTGTCAAGTTGCGTGAGCGAGTTGACCAAGAATGGAGAGACGTCGAAGTTGGCGCGCAGCGCAACCTGGGGGGTGACCTCGTAGTACAAGAGCAGCAGCCTGCTGGCCGCTTCGCGCTGAAGCACGTTCTCCTCGGACATGGCCTTGTAACACTTTGTCACCTCCTTCATGTCGGGTATCTTTTGGCAAAACTCGTCAATTAGCCTGCGCGAGGCTGTTTCCCAGGTCGATTTCATCGATTCGGCTGCTTCGCGGTGCATCTTGAGGGCGACCTCAAGCTTCTGAAGCGCGAGGACGAGAATGCGAATGGCGAAGAAGGACACGAGTGTCGACTTGTGCGATAGACAACGAACGAGATACCGCTGCTTTAGTGGTAAGGGGAGGATGTTGTCGAGGAGAATCGACGTTGGCGGGGGTACGCGGCGATAGCCCGCCACAGGCCCAAAGTGCTGGGGTATCGGCAGTTGAACCGTATTAAACAGGAACGCCGCGTAGCCTATCCACGTCATGGAGAGCTTTGGCTCGAATGTGAACGACTTGTTGTTAAGAAAATAGCTCGCAACCAGCTCGGGAGCCGCCTGGAAGATGGCAACCAGGAGCTCGCTGTGCTTCAGACTCGACCAAGGGCGCAACTTCTGGATAAACTCGGACAGCACAAAGTTCGCCACGGCAATCTCATCCTTGTACTTGTCCATCCATGCCACGCGCTCCAGTCCAAAGTCATCTGTGCTCTTGACTTCCTGCGCCGCCTCGTCTTCGAGTTCCTTTGGATACAGCCCTGTGCCAGAGTACAGCACACCGGCCCCTGGGGACGTACATGTGTACACCAGAAACTCGTGAACTGCATCTTTGACCGAAGGCGCACCATCCGACTCGACTTCATGCCTGTACGCGTATAGTCCGGCTAAACGATCCAAGGTCTTGGTGTTGAAGGCCCGGAATTTGACCTCGCGAGGCAGTTTGTCGTCCAACAGGATGTACTTCTTCAGCACCGCCAGCATCTCCAGAATCAAATGTGGCGGGTCGTCCTTCAACAAAAAGGTAAGATGCGAGAATACCTCCTTGAGCATAATCAACTCCCTCTTCGCCTCCGCCGGTAAAAACTTGAGGCAGCTTAGGAACAGCTTGATCGCATTTGTCCTGATTGAGGGCTTGCTCGGATCCTCCAGCGCGCCGTCGTTGCTCAGATGCCGAATCTCCAGATTCCTTGCGAAGCTCGCAAACGTAAACTCCCGAACCCGGAATACCCTTCGTGCCAGCGTTCCGCCGTCAATTGTCACAATTTCCCGGAGCAGTCGCAGTGTCGGGGAAATAATGTAGCCGCTGCCCTTGGGCGCCGAGAGGTTCCTCGAAATAAGCTTGAGCTGACGCTCTTGCAGCAGCGTCCGCGACAGGTCCAGCGCGTGCGGCAGCAGTTCCAGCGAGCTCGAGGTGACCTGTAGCAGCAGAGCCAGCACAGCGGGAACTGCGGATAGCATGGCCTCGTTGTTGACCTGCGCACCGAATGCCCATGTCTCCATCAAATCGGGCAGGAAGACGGCGTCTTCGCTCGTTTCGCGTGGGCGTGCGGCGTCGAGGTACTCCTTCAGGAGTGCGAAACGGTCGCCGTTGTCGCCATCGCTGGAACCGAAGCCGTCGAGGAAGACTTTGAGGGATTGGATGCCTGAAAGTGACAAAGGTCAGTTGAAGCTGCGCCCCATCCGAACAATCATCAACTGTACCATGTCGCGCCCTCGTCTGATCCTGCTCAAAAGTCAAGAGCTGTTGGAGATGCCTCGCGTGCAGAATCTCTTCAAAAGTCGGCGCTTCGTGGACGACCTTCTGCCTCTTCCGCGCGGCATCTGCTCCTTCACCTCCACGCGACGGTCGTTTCACCATTTTGCCGTCGAGAATCGGGGTCGAAAAGCTGGGGGAAAAGGGCTGTATGTGTTGGGTGATGTATTCAACCCATTACCATTATCCACTAACTAATTACCCTTCTCAAAGCCAAAAGTTACAGTGGAGACGCTTCCCAGAAATAAAAAGTTCTGCCGTTGTCGACCGCTTCAGTCATCACCCGTATCAGGCTTAGCGCGGGGGGACCTAGGCAGCGGGGCCGTGGACCCGCAATGACATTTCGCCGCGCGACACTGGACGAACTCTGTTGCAGCAGCACTTCTATCCTGTATTAATGAGCGTCTGTTCTAGAAACACCACTAACTGAGTGTTTCGCGACCTTTCTCTTCTATACCAGCCCACCACCATCGCGACGAATATCGTCAGCCCCCGCGCTCGCGCAATCACCACGAAGAAATACTCTATCACGGTCCCGACCACACATATACGCTTACACATCAATCGCCATGGGTTCCATCGTCATCCCCCACCTCAACAGCGGCTGGCACGTCGACCAGGCCATCCTCTCCGAAGAAGAGCGCCTCGTCGTGATCCGGTGCGTTTTCAACAGCCCTATCGCACTCCAAGAAAAAGCTAACAGCTCCTTGTTTTGCAGATTCGGAAGAGACGGCGACAGCGAGTGCATGCGCCAAGACGAGGTTCTCTACCGCATCTCCGACCGCGTCAAGAACTTCGCCGTCGTCTACGTCTGCGACATTGACCAGGTACCAGACTTTAACCAGAGTATGGCCTCTCCTTCAATCCCCCCACAAGACGGACTTTGGAGCAATAAGGAACTGACACCGAGGCAGTGTACGAGCTCTACGATCCTTGCACCATCATGTTCTTCTTCCGCAACAAACACATGATGGTGGACTTCGGAACGGGTAACAACAATAAAGTATACCACCTACCTCCCGGCCTTTTTTGCGAGTAGCCAAGTATGCTGACGGCCACCCTAGCTGAATTGGGTACTCGAGGACAAACAAGAACTTATAGACATCATCGAGACGGTCTATCGTGGTGCCAAAAAGGGCCGCGGTCTAGTCGTCAGTCCCAAGGGTATGGCTTCCCCTCTGTCCCCGGTTAACCACGCGAACGACGGCTAACACCCGCCTGGCAGACTACTCCACCAGACATCGCTATTAGCGGTATTGACTATTGGCTCTGCACCATCCGAAGTCGAGAGTACGCATACGCGTCGCACAAGCGCTCATGAGCGGGAAGGACACTCATCAGGGCAGATAGGGTTGGTCTCACACAAATGAAACACTCTAGCGAACCAGAAGATGCTAATGCTGTGATGCCAAAGAACTATGAAGTTTCTATTCTTCTCTTTCGTTATCAGGTAAAGTACTCTCTTTCGATATTAGGTAAAGTACGCCCCCACTCAACCTTTCTCTTCGTCATTCGTCATGATATGAAGATACGTAAGTCGTTGAAATGTCTCGCACTCTCCATGTTCTACGTAGTCAACACCTACCCCCTCGCAGCGACCTTTTTGTTTGTCTTCGTGGCAGCGACACTCTTAATTACATGGCTTTTTGCAGCAGCCGTCAATACATAATTTCTTCTTCCATGCCGCGTCGGTCACCTCTAGAGCATCTCCCCTTGAGGCGACATCTTGGTCAAGAAGTTGGGAGGGACTTTGGGGACCGGTTGTACCGCTGCCGCTCGCTCGGCTCGGAAGAGTTCTTGCTGTCGGTCCATCTCGCGTGACCTGCCCCCGGTCAGGCGGCGCATCCTAGACCTGGTGCTCTGCGCGAGGGGCTTGATCATGTTCTCGAGAGAAAAGGACCCCTCGCCGCCATGGCCCGTGTTCGGTCGCTCGTCGTCCGCGTCGGAGAAGACGTCCTCGAGAAACTCGTCGTCCGACGTGAACTCGCTAATGTGCGGCTGGTAAGACGCCGGCGCCGACGGGGACGTGATGGATCTGTAGTGCAGGCCCGGCCTCGACCCGCCGCCCCCGCCGCCGGCCATGAGTCCCGCCGAAGCGCTAAAAGCTCCAGGATTCATCGTGTTGGAGCTGGGATCCCTTGCCGTAGCTGGTGGCCTGTCAGTAAACCCATTCTGGAACGTGCTGTTGTTCGAAGCTTGATGCAGGATAGGCAGGATATGCTCATCATACAGCTGCGCCCCGGACTCGAAGCTGTCCGGCGAGAACTCGGTGATGGTCTTTGATGAGCGGCCGTCGCTGGGTGGGCTCGTTCCGAGGTCGTCGAAGAAGTCGTCGAGGCTGTCTAACTTCGTCACGAGGTCGCCGAGGTGTCCGTCGCCGCGGCCTTCGTCCGACATCATCGTCTCGGTCCGGTCGGGCATCTGGAAGTAGCTGTACGGGAAGTCGTCGTTGTGGAACTCGACGTCGGGCGTTGGCGTGGCTTCCGTCATGATCCCTTCTGCCGTCTGACACATGTAAAACGCCGCGTGTATGTTTGCGCGCGTCGAATCCGTTTTCTTGGCCGGGACCGGAATGGCCCAGCCGGAGGCTTCAGGTATCCCAAATAGACTCTGAGTTCGTTCGTACTCTTTACGGATCATCTTTGAAGTGGAGCGAGTCATGCTCATCCGCAGGTGCTGCTTGTCCATCGCGCTGCCCGACATGGTCATGATGTTGTCAAGGACCTCCAGCGCCTCCATGCAGAACTCGGTTTGTAGGAGACGCAGTAGGGGTGAGATGAGATCCGATCCGTGGCCGGCCAACTCAGGTTTGCGCATGTCGATCTCGGGGATGACAATGCTGAGAATATTCATCGTCTTCAGCTTCACCCAGGCCGTCGAGTTTGTAAGCAGGCTCATTAGGAAGGTGACCATTCGGAAGTCGAGGTTGGGGAGGAAGTCGTCCTTCAAGGTCCCGAAGAGGCGGCTCTGGAACTCCCTGCCATTGCCCTGGTACTTGAACGCAACGTATTCCTCGAGCACGACGGCAATGTTGCCCAAGCCTTGTGCTTCGCAGACGGAGGCAAGTATCTCGGCCGATTGAAGTGCCTGGAAGCTCGGCTCGTCCAGTTCCATCTCGTGTAGGAGACGAGGAAAGTTGGCTAGGACAGCAAAGAAAATCCTGCTGTCGTCTCCAATCAGGCCGTCGCTCGGTAGCTGAACCACCTTCGAGAGGGTGTTCAAGGTGGCTTCCATGCACACTGAGGATCTCAACCCCTTATAGAGTAGAGATTGAAGACCATCGAACTGGCCGTCCCACCTGGAAGGTTGCCCATCGAGCAAGAGTCGCCGGACGGTGGGCTGTCCAAAGTCGATCTTGGTGAGAAGCTCGTTCAGCATTTCGACAGCTTCTAGGAACTCGCGCTCGTTGATTGATTCCAAGCACGCGCATGTTGTCCAGAACAGCTGAGGAAAGGTCAGTAGCTTTTCCGCGTCGAGCTTCAGTATAAGCGTCTTCAATGTCGTGATAATCTCCATGGCGAAAGTCTGGATCTCAGTGTCCTCGTCGGCAATTGTGTTGGACAGCCGTGCAAGCATGTCGCCCAACATGAACTGATCCAGAGACGTCAAAATGCAGCGGAATATCTGGAAAGATCGGCAGGCGAGGTGTCGGACGGGGCAAGAAGTCGCCCAGGTCAAGGACAGCCTGCCCCATTGGTCCTTGATGCCGGGGTAAGTCATCTCAAACGTCTTGACGACTTCGCCGGTTAGGTACTCCATGCTCGGAGGAACTTTGTTGTCTTGATCGTCAGCTTTGCCGTTACTGTCCTCATACCCCCAGACGACGGAGCGATCGTGACGGCGGATCAGGTCAATGAGGTCCTCGATCGAAGCCCTGGCGGTCGGCGGTGTTTGATCGTCCAGCTGGGAAATCACAAGCTCATGGATCAGATGCACAAGCATCTCTCTCGCTTGTTCCTGGACAAGTGGGGTGTAATGATCCCATAGGACAGTAACCACTTGAAGCAGTACAGGCACATTCTCCGGGGTAAGATGCACCGGCGACACCATGAGGTCAACGAGCAGAATAAGAGAGAGCTGTCCCAAGGAAAAGCCCGCCTGCTTTGTCCCGACAGGAAGTGCCTCTGCCAGGTCGGCGCAGTACGGCAAAAGACCAATGTCCGGCGGTGGCGGCATCGCATCCTTCTTTTCGTTGGGTACCATCGCCTTGGGAGTGATTTGCATGAGGAGAAACTCGACTACCTTCATACCAGGCGTGCTCGTCGTGCTGGAGAGGAAGACCACGATCTGCTTGGCATACTCGACAAAGTTCTGCTCGCGACGCTCGAGGCATAGCGAGATGATAAAGTCGAGAATCAGACGAACGTTTCCTGGGTATGGGCCGGTTGCGAGGGCCTGCCACAAGGCCTGCACTTCATTGTGCAGAGCGCCGCTCGACTTGATCGTGATCTCCAGCAGATTGGCCAGCAAAACGTAGGATTGCGCAATAGGACCGCCGTTGGGATCAACCTTGAGTTCAATTGACTGTATCCACGGCAGGATGACTGCGATGACATTCCGTTGCGATGCGGCTTGTAGGTCCTTAAAGTAGAGAGTGAACTCGGAAAATATGTGAAAGGCCAACTCGGTATGCTGCTTAGCGAGGCGCTTGGATATCTCGAACTGGGCAAGCTTGTACACGGCCTTGGTTTTGTCAGAGATACTGATGTCATAGTCTTGGATCTTTGAAGTGCGTCCCGGTTGCTGTCTCTCTTCTAGAGCGCGCAGCACACGAGCAGACTTTGAGCGTATCTCGCTCTCGTCGTTGCCCAGTGTGAACAGGCAGAGCCCAAGCAATTTCCAGAAGGGACACGAGTAGTCCAGATGCTCGAGCAGGACTTGTGTGACGACAGCGAAGTAGCTTTCTTGCACCTTGGAGACGTCAGACAGATAACAACGAGCTATGCAGTGCTCCAAGAGATACGGATACTCTTGGTTGTGAATGATGAGATTCTGCAACGCCCGTCGTCCGATGACGTTCATGCGGTCACTACCCGAATTGAAGATGGCCTCGATCCAGGCAAGCATTCTTCGGACGTCGAATTGAAGGTTCGCACCGCTCTCGGTTGTGATGCTCATGGGCCCGCCGCAAAGAGCCGCCATCGCACTGAGTGCTGCCGTACGCAGGTTTCGCTTCTCGATCTCCATGGCAGCAGTGACTGTTCCACGCTCTCCGAGAGACTGTTGGTCAATGAGGGACTGCCGCATTGTATCCTCGCGGACCCGAATCTGCGTCTGGTTTGGCGAGAAGCCACACCAGTCTTCCATGAGAGAAAACGCAGATTTCCTGGATTCGAACGTCATCCAGCGGGAGGGGTCCTTGGTTCGGTTGATCCCTTCAAACAGCTCCTCCATCAAGCCGCAGTAGTGCCGCCTGAGCTTCTGGAATTCCCAATCCATCTGCACTTCGCCGTCCATGAGGAACAACTTCAGGTCCCTTGTGTAAGTGACGAGGTTGGTGAGAACCCACTCGTCATTGTAAACTTCCTCCATCTTGAGGAAGTGGCAGGTAAGTTTGTAGACGTGCGTAATCTCTGTCCGAAGCAAGTCCATCTTGCGATTGCGGCGCGGACTGCTGTTTGTGCGCTGATGTATGCGAGCGCGGGCTTCGTCGTTGCAGCGCGAAACCTGTCCGGCCAACTCTTCAAGGAGTGTACGGTAAATATGGATGTTGATAGAGCCCATGGCCAGGACGACCGCGTCTCTGACCGATGCCGAGGAAACGGACAGGAGTGGAATCAGGTACTTGAAGAGCACCCGAGCAGAGACAATCTTGTCTGCTGAAGTCGGCTTGGACGTCTTTCGGCTATGCTGTGTCGCTTGGGGGTTGGCTGGCATGACGCTCCCCGGGTCGGCCAACGTCGTGCAGGCGAATATGAGATACAGCTTCCACTGTTCCACGAGTATTTCCGGTTGGGTCGTGGGTGTCCTGCCAGCGACGCGGGCGCTCCCCGGATCTGATCCGTAATATAGGCCTCTGGAAGGCTCGGATAGAAGGACAATGGCCTTGTACATCTGCAGGATTCGGTTGCAGATGAGGTCTCTGCCGATGGTGACTGTGAAAGGGCACTTCTCGTACGCGATGCGAATGAGATTCGGGAACAGCTTGAACCACAACGTGGTGTCGTACGAAACGTCGCTGGTGCACAACTCCACCAGGGCTCCTCGGTTGTTGCTGTTCTGCAAGCCTCTTTGGAGACGACTCCTCTCCGCCACGGACAGACCTTCGTCTTTGAAGTTCATCACCTGCATTGAGTCGTTCTCGAGAATGTCAATAACTCGCAAGGTATCCTTGTCCTGATTTTGCAGTGCCTTGTCAAAATCGGTAATGAGTCTGAGGACGGTGATGGCGAAGTATCGGACTCGACGAGACTGCGAACAGAGGAAGAATAGTCCGTGAGCCTCCGCCTGGTCCACCTCGGCCCAGATGCCAGAGAGGTCGAGCTTGGCCCCTCGTTTGTCGTTCGCTTCCAGTTGATCGAGCGAGGCGTCTCGAGTTTTCCGCCGAATTTCTTCGATCCAGATCTGCAACAGCTCAACGTATAGACGAAGTGTGCTCTCGATGTGACCGGGACCAAGCATTCCACCGTCTGACATGGTCGAGTACCGGTCGTCGAAGTTGAAGATGAATCTAGCAAAGCCCATTGTGACCTGTTGCGCGTGGGCTTGCCTTGCGATAGCCTTCAGGGATTGTGCCGAGGAGAAGGCGACGTTGGATTGCACATGGGCGGTTCCGGTACAGAGAAGGTTGATCAGCGAGTTAAAGGGTATATCAACGGAGAGACAGCGAGGCAGTGCTTGAACGGCTACGTGCAACAGCTCATAGAACGCCTGTTTGTGATCGGCCGGGGACTGGTGGTCGTCCCTCCTCGAAAAGTTAAAGGTGTCTGCAATGGGGGTCTTGGGCCCAGGGCTGTTGAACTTCTCGTCCAAGACAGCCTGGCCCCCAAAGGTGTTATCGCATATGATTGTGATTTTACCAAGGATTTCACAGAACTTGTGGTAGTATTCTCTGACGATGTCGCTGAGAGCTGCTGTGCGCACAGGGCGGGAAAGATGATCGCCATCACCGCTGGACGCAAACCCGTTGAGTCCAGAATGATGAGGGGACGCCATTACGGGAGAAGCAGGCACTCGTTCGGGGGCTGGCGGGGGTGGGAATGCGACGGGGAAAGGCGGCCGGCCCAGGTCTCCTTTCTCGAGGTCGGACATGATGGCGAGGAAAGCTCTGATACCGATGACCATGCGATCCGGGTCCAGCTGTTCGACTTTGAGCTCCTTGTTGGTTACAAACACCTCGGCGTTGATCAGAGGGAAGATGACGTGCTTGAAGCAGTACTCGGGGTGCTTGTACCCAATAATGCGGATGATCTGGATGATCGGCTCAGCGACGGCAGAGTCTGCTGCAATCAGACTTCGCTTGGCCGGTGGAAGTACTAGTTTCATGACCTCGTCAAGCTTTCTCGTGACATTGGGTAGAGTGTCGTTTGTTCGGTACAAATATGTCCACAGTAGTCTGGCGATGACTTGTAGGCAGAGAGGGCGAGTAAATCGGTCTTTGAGTTTTGGTTGCAGTGGCAGGATCAACTGCAACCATTGCGAACCAAACGTTTCTGGTGTGGAAACGCACAGCATCGTCGCCGTCAGAGGAAACGCGAAGCCCCAATGTCGGGGCTTGATGAACATCTGAGCCAACCTGGGACCGATGGCGCCGAGGACTTCGATCCATTTGGCATGGGCCAGATCATGGTTCGTCGCCTTTGCAGCAACTGATAGTAGGAGGGCTTCGAGCACCTGGCAAAAGGCTGTCTTGACTCGCTGGCCGTGAGAGCGGTGGAACAGGCGCCCAATTGACACCAAAAAGTCGCATGAGTGGTCCCATGCTTCCGGAGGCGTCATGTTGACCTTGAGATGTTTCATTCCTCCGAGAACGAGCTCAATCTTGCCTTCGGCGTCGCGGCCTGCGGGCGAGGTCGGGCTCTTTGCGACCAGCTCTTGCAGACTACGCTCGAGGTCGCCCAGAAACCTGTCCGTAACCCCTTTAAAGTTGATTTCGCTCATAACGCCTAGCAGTTGCGCGAAAAGATTCCAATTAGCGAGCTTCAAGGGGCTCACCATGAGCTGTTCAGTATCTGCGATCTTGAGCTGGCCAAAGATGATGCCCTCAAGCTTCTCCTCCATTTCGAACGTCAAAAATGGCAGGCTTGTCTGGCTGATGACCTCCAGCAGAACTCGACAGAGAATGTAGATGGAGACGGTCGAGCGACGTTCGGCGTGGGCTACGAATTCCTGCTTGGCGGCCAGGGATGTTTGCGGGCTTGACAGAGGATTATCCATGGCTCCGCCTGCAGACAACGGCTGTAGAGGCTCGGTATTCCTGCGCTGTAAGGGTCCTGGGGGGGCGCCTCTTGATTGTTGCAGCTGGCTTCGCGCCTCGTTGGCGGCATCACTTTTGCTTTTCCTCCAGAGCATCATGGAATCGATCAGGGGCTTCGGTCGAGGTCTGGCAATGTGGCCCAAGGCAGTGATGATTTGGTCAAAAGATGGATCGACTCCGGGGCCGCAGATCTGCTCGACCTGCGGCTCCGGCTCAAAGGGTACCGTGATGCAATCATTGAGCTTTTCCTCGGCTTGAGCGATGAACTGCGGCGCAACGATCAGTACCAGCTCGGTGAATACGACGAACGGATCAACGTACAGATGTAAAGAGCACATGCAGGGCGTATTCCCCTACAGTCTTTTGTTCGTCTTTGTGATGCCTCGAGGAGTGGGAGTGTTGGTGAGCGTGGTCACGTCGAGACTTGCTGTGAATTCTCTCGAGCTTCCTTTGCGTGTTGGAAGCGTTCGTGAAGTCGGTGGCAGAGGAGGTCCTCTCCGGTACGACAGGGCCAGAGTTAACAGTAGTACCGGACAAGGCGGTGCCTGGGCGCGGGCCCGGGGGCGCGTCCGGTTCGAGTCGACCAACGGCGTGCATATCTGGACGATCTGAGACGGAAGAGAGGGTCGCGCCTGCAGCAGCAATTATCTGCGGGCTGAGGGGACTCGAAGAAGAGCTGGCGTGGCTTCCATTTCTAGAGTGTTGGATGCCGTGGACTATCGAGGTCTGGCGGTGGTGGCCGTAAGAGGCGCTCTTGGGATCGACTACTCGCTCGATGACGCCGCCAATGGCAGAACGCGACTGGGAGTGGTTCTGTATTCGAGGGGATGTGAGGTTGGCGCCGGAAGGAGGAGGAAGCTGCTGGGATGAGAGCTTTTCGAAGGACGAATCGCGCGAGTGGGTGACGGAGCGGACTGAAGGAGGAAGGGGTTCCAAGGCGGCGGGCCTCAGGGTTCGATCCCAACCGTCGTCGTCCTCGTCTTCTTCGTCGAGAGTGGTAACAGAGCGCGGCGAGAACTTTAACGGCGACTCCTGCAAGAGATCGGGCAGCGTCGTCTGGGACGGAGCTAGACGAGACGACGTCCTATGGTTAGTGACAGGCTTCCCCCTCTCTTGTGAAACGGCAAGCTGCGCGAAGGGACGGAGACGAGAGGGGAGGGTTTGGATGCGTTGGACGTTTTGAAGGTGCACAGATGTCGAGCCCGGCGCACACCGATCAGACCAGGCCAGGCGAGACCAGGCGAAGAAGGGATGGACGGCAGGAAGGGGGTAGCAAAGAGGAGCGGACAGGACGGCCGACGGGATAGCAGCCAGAGATCAGGTCGCGAAGGTATGAAGGGCGTGTTGGAAGTCAAGGGGCCGGGGTGGAAGAGCACAACGGCACAGCACAAGGCAGACCCAACGCAACACACGACACACCAGACGCACCGGATCCAAACATCAACAGTCGGTAGGGTGGAGAAAATAGCCTGGAGCAACAACAATGTGAAGCCAAGCAGGGCAGGAAGCAGAACAGCGCAAAGCGGCGCAAGGCTGGTTGATTTTAGACCCGTGTCTGTGTGTTTCCGAGCAGCGTACGGATGTGTGCGTGCGCGCGCATGCGAGTGCGCAGTATGCGAGTGCGCGTGTGTGTGGTGTTTAGTGTGTGATGTGGATGCGGCGGATCAGCTGAAGGTAGCGTCGCTGATGGTGTAGTGGGAGACGATGGGCTCAAGGCATTCGAGACGAAGCCTGGTCAGATCAAAGCATGTCGGCGGGCCAGGGAGTAGAGATGAGGCAAGGCGAGACGAGGCCAGACCAGGCGAGATGGAGGGGCTGCGATGCCGGGTAGGTAGCGTAGCGTGTGATGCAAGGCAAAGCAAGGCGTCCGTCGAAACGTAGCGCAAGCCCATCGTATCCATCCGGAAGGGTAGAGAAGGCATGCGGAAGAGGCGTCGTTGTACGTAAGGCTCACTTAGGGGCGAATAGGAAGAGGCGTAATTATGCTCTTGTCGCTATGTGTGGGAAGTTGTGGTGTTGTGTATCCGTACGGTGGTGAGGGTGTGCAGGCAATGTGTATGTGATGTAATGTAATGCAGACCTGACTTACCCATTGTTGCGACGGACAGAGTCCCATGATCCGTCCCTAAGCCATTCGGGATTTCGTGCAGACTTCGCTCGTAGCCGTGGTCTGGATGACAAGGCGAAATAAGGAGGGACGGGAAAGTCGGACGTGAAAACAGGCGTCGATTTTTAGGTTGGACGGAGGATGACGACGAAAAGAAGGGAAAAAACCCAAGTCAGAAATCAGATGCGGCGGGTAGACGGGGAGGGGGGAAAAGAGAGAACGAGAGAGAGAGAGACAGAGACAGAGATTCGGACGGGACACACTGTATTGGGAGTGAGTGGGTGTGATGGAACGAACAAGATAGAAATCAGTCGGGATGGTAGGTAGAGGTTGCTTAAAGTCAAGTATAATAAGGAGAAAAAGTCAAGTTCAGCAAAGCAAGCGATCAAGCCAGGAACATCCACGGCGGTTTTCAGCATACATCCATACAACAAGATTTTCTGTCATAATTGTTTCTAATCAATCAACGAATGGAAAACGATGAATCGAATCAATAAATCGACCACATTTGACGACGTTGGACAGGCATTACTCGTTTTTTTGGGTGGTTGGAGAGGCGCGGCACAGCGTACAGGCATCGTCGGTACCGCGCCAGCTCCCTACTTGGAGGTGCCACTCACTCCAAAGGACAAAGCTCACGGTGCGTTCTGCGGTCAGCCCTGTCTTGCCAGTGGTCCTGTGCGAGTCGCGAACACAACCTGCTCTGCTACGATTCTTCACGATGGATTGGATGGGGACGCAGCAGCAATATCGCCAGCGTGTAAAGGTAGCATCGGCCGCACGGCAGGCCGGGGAGGAAAGAAGCATAAGGCACGGAAAACGCCTCTGAGGCGTTGCGGATTCCTGACCAGTACCTATTTAACTACTAGGTAGCCTGTAAATACTTGAATACCTTAACCACGATGCCTACCTAGGTAAGTAGGTGCTTCGCAATACGGATACACATAGCGTCGTCTATACCCGCGGCGCAATCTGGGCAGGCAACTGGTTCAATCCAAAACTTCTCTCTTTTTGCCACCGTCTTTTTGGCCTACATCATTTCAGGTGTTCACCAAGGGTCAATATGCTGTGTTGGAGACCTTACGGCGAGAAACCATGTGCTGGAACCTAGGTGCGGAGCACATACGTAGTCGTGGACATGTTTAGTTCAGGTGATACTTTGCGTAGCGGTGTAGCTATAGGTTTGCCATTGGGTGAGCACGATGCCCTCATTCATTCTCCAGTCTCCTTTCCACATCCTGCCGAATTTCGACAACTTTAAAATGTTTTCCGTTCGAACTCTGATGCCCTTCGGCAAACTCATCCTTTTCGTCTTTCTTCCGCAAACTCCAGGTCATACAGCATACATCAGACAACCTCGGTTGGTCCGACAATTGTCCTCCCAGCCCTTGAGGAGGACGCAGCTATTCATGATCATCACATTTCCCCCCTTGACAGATGCCATTGACCACACCGACCGGGGCACACTATGCGCCCAATCATTGTCGTCAGTGATCACCCGCTCGAAAAGATTGAGCTGCGGTCAAGGAGAAACACTGCGAGTACTATTGCATACTACATACAGTACATTCGTGGGTAAGGGCCTCCCCGTAGCCCAAGCATCGAGCCAGCCAGACGACTCGTCGACATGACATGCGAGATGACAGAATGGTGGGCTCGTCGGAGCTTCACCCCTTTTACTACGTAACCTGCCGCCGCGGTTTTTTTTTTTTTTTTTGGAGGGGGGTTCAGGCCCTGCGAGGCATTGCTGGGAAGGGCCTGAAGCCGGCAACGCTGACTGAGCTTGGTCAGGCGAGCCGTCGTCATCGCTTCTTATAAGTGATTATTGCTCGAATCCAGCCTAACCCATCGGCGTCTTCTGTCCTGCGCCTCCTTCGCGCATCGCTTCGCAGTTTGAAAATGAAGTCAGAGATCTAGCGCTGCCCTGACTGACCACTGACTTTATCGACCCCACCTTAATCAGGTAGGTAGACACCGACTGGATACCTTAGTAAGCGCGATGTGCCCTACTGAGCGGTTGTGCAAAGCACCATACACAATGCCTACCTACCTAATACTCCAAGGTGAAAAGGGGGAAGTCGCCATGCTCCCTTAGGCGCAGAGGCTTCTGGATTCTAGCCATAGCCCACTACTCTTTCGTTCTTGCATGGTATTCATTCGCAGCGAGAGCACGCTTACTGTTTGGAATCTGCGTCGTCGACGGTAGCAGCCGCTTCCATAAGTCTGTTGCTCGGGGGTCATGTACAGAAGTAGCAGGAAAATCAGGCGGCGGGCATCAGCAGCTTCCATCCTCCTATGGGCACATAAAGCGAGGCTCCTGTCTGCCTGCCTCACACCTATCTACCTGGCTACCTTACACCATAGGTAGTCGTCGCAAAGTCGCGGCATGTTCAACATGATGACGGTATCTCGGAAGGTGTTCCTCTGCACATGTGGACTGAAAATATCCGAGCAATATCATTCCCAGCAGCTCGGATATTAGCTGGCCGTCATATGCGACCATGGCCGTTTCTAGAACCCGTCATCACACTGCACTTGCAGATGTATGTGGCGAGATGCGTAAGTCAAGCGGCATCTTTGAGCTGGTCAACATCAACTGCGGGACTCGATCCTGACAAGCGAGAGGGTTGACAGGATTACTGACCCTGCAAGCCTAGATGGGAAATCAGTGGGTTTCATTCGGTGCCAGAGGAGGAAGGACGTGGAAGGAGAAGGCAATGAAAATGCTCAGGCTCTTCGGGAAGTGACTGAATGTGTTTCGCAGCTTCGTGGAGAAGAGGTAGAGAACAGGTCGAGGGGTGGGGAGAGATGCGTGTTAGTATAGGATGGCCTACGCTGCACTAAATACCCGCCGAGTGGGTGATTCGATTAGTTCAGTAACATCGCCAGGATTGGCGGCCTCAACGGCAGTACTGAAAGAACAAGATCACCATCACAACTCCGCTTTCGACAGAAGGGGTAGGGACAGAAGGCCAGCAGCGGGAACAAGTCGATGCCCGGCTGGGTGGGTAGGCAAGGTACACTGCGGATACGGATGAGGACTAAAACGGAAGCGCGCCGGTGGGTTGCGAAGAAGACTACACGAACGTCCGAGACCGAAGTTGACAACATGCGGTGAAACGCTCTCCTTTGTGGGCCGGTAAGAGAGGGGGCTTGAAGTGGTACACGCGAGAACTGCGCAGTAGTCATCGCTGCCGTGACTGCGCAGACAAATTATGTCCGCAAACAGGACCCACCCGTCATGCTCCGGCGTCAGGCCGGCGCCCCTCGGTGTGGCCAGCGATCTGACTATGGAGGCTGCCATTGGCGTAGCGATCTTCGTCTCGTGAGTGCCGGCCGGTCCGGCATCAAGGGAACAGCGGACTTATCGAGCCTCCCGGGGCGCCGCGGAGCGTTGGGGATCCACCGGGCGGACTTGGATGTATCGAAGGCTCGGCCGAGAGTTGGAGAGTACTCCACAGTTGTAATTTGCCAGCTGTTTCTGCAGGCGTATTCGTGTTCGGCGAGGTATCCTTTACCTAGCCGAGGCCCACGCGTTGCGAAGTCTCAGAGGTATCTCGTCTCTACTGTGTAATTGTGTGCTGCCACTATCTTGAACGAGGAGGGTGCCTACAGATGAACATTCTAGTCGTCTTCGGTACCAGCAAAGGCTCATCAGCAAGGTGCTGCAGCTTGACCCGCGCCGAGGTCGCCGAAGATTGCTATGTCTGTCGCGGACGCGGGAGTGACAATATCCACGCTAAGCAGAACACACAAACAGAGAACAAAAGTCTAGGCGTCACCAGCCATCATACGTAATCGACAATCAATGTGGCTGTCATTGAAGGACGTTGCGGCCGGACTGTGAACGGGCTGTTCCCTGTCGCCGGAATCCGAGGACGCGGAAATAGGAGGAATGAATTGGCGGCATACAGCGCACGCAACTGCCGGGAGCAGGAGTGCGGCCTAGGCCGTGGCTACATGGCAAGCCTGGCTAATTTCTCATGCGCTCACTGCCTTGAGTGATACGGCGTATCGGTATGTCGGCTTTCGGTTGAGCTGTGGCAGTGACAGTGGCCATGTCTCGTTATCGGTCTCGCGGGGTAATCGTCTCCCCTGACTGAGGCAATTCGTTTACAATCGAACACGTTGGTATCCATCTTGGAGCGCAGGAGTTTGGCGCTGGAGGCCGTAGCATTGGTGGTTCGATGACGGCTGCCTGACTCAGACACGTCGTTCGACATCGGCTTACTCTGTCGAGTATGGATAGTAGGTTCGCTCAGAGCGCTGAGCTACCTCAGGTAGGTAGTCGTCGCGCTCGCTGCTGTACTATACACACCACAGATCAGCGTACGTATCCGTGCTGCTGTAAGAAAAAGGCTGGCGGCAGAAGCACGCTGCTGACTTACTTCACACTTATAGTTGATGAGTGGAAGACCTGGACAAGTCGGCCGTTATTGCCGCACCACACAGCGAAGAAAAGAAGAGGTACTTCGTACCTCGGTTGATACCTACCTACCTACCTTGGGTAGTCAAAATTCTGCTTCCATAATGAACCCTGCAGTCGCTTCAGCTGCTTTCAGGTTGAGGTCCGAATTTCCTACGCAGCCCGATTGGACAGAACTAGCATGACTAAGCCACTGAGTAGGGGGCGGACTGACCAGCGGACCGACGGAGGTGAAGCTACCTAAAACACCGGACTGGGGTGAATACTAGTAATGAGGGAGAAACCAGCGTCGGTACTGTGCAACTACCACGGTAGGGACTTTCACAGTTGAGATACCAGGCTACCTCAAAGACATCGACTCCTGCGGGAAGAAGCCGGCACAGTCCTGGCGCTTCAATCCCGATTCAACCCAGGCAACCCGCCAACGAATCCTGCGTGCATACCTGATCCGAGGTTCCCTGTCTGCCTGACTACTGTAGGTAACAGTAAGCCTCACGATAACGGTGAGCGGCATTGCGCCTCGGCCCCCCTCGTGACCACGACCCTGCTTGGTCTCCCAGTGTGTACTTCGCAATTACAAGTAGTCCTTCCCAACCGTCCGCTCTATCGTGGCCAAATGAACCTTTTTAGTTCCTACGTCCAAAGACCTGCCTGACACAAGAGCAAGTTCCTGCGCCATCTCTTGCCTCTTCTGATATCGCTGTTGAAGCAGTCATTGTGTCCTTCCTGTCGATCAAGACAGTCGGCGTCCTTGCGCACATCCTGCACGATTCAAGCCAAACCCGTAAGTATCTCGAACCTTCCTCCACGGCGGAAGGGCGCGCCATCTGGGTCCAAATGTACTTTCGTAGGTTCAGCAGTGCGTCGGTCTGCAACTGCAGCCAAAAGCAAGGTACCTGCTCAACAATAGGCGCCGTCCGAAACTCGGCACATCTTCTTGCCCCTCTGCCCCAATGGAACCCATCCCACCTACCTACCTACCTAAAGTATTAATTAGCACTGCTGCGCTGTATCCGTACCTCGCCTTATCATCACTAAAGGGCCCTTCTCCGGCGATTAATTAGGTGTCGAATGAGCCCCCGCTGATCCCATGTGAACACGATTGCAGTTGCGCTACCTTCTCGAACTCTCGCTACCCTACCTACCTTTCTTACCTTTCGGTACCTGTCCACCGCTTGCAATCCTTCAAGTCTCCTTCGAGTGGCAGAAAGGCCAAGGTGACTATTTCCCCCGAGACCTCTCCAAAAACTGGCGCCACGTTCTGCGGCTATCAACTTGAACAACCTCCAAGCGCCCAAGGGTGCCTTCGGCTTGCAACCCGACAATTGCGCCGTCGTGATATCGTGCATCACGCGCTGCGTCTTTTAGCGAGTTTTCTCTTCCGATCTTCTTGACCCCCAGCCCCGCTACATCTTCGGCGTCCGACAACCCTCTCCGAGCCTCTTTGGGAAAAAAGAAAACACGAGACAGGTCAACACCTTCTTTCCGTCTTGTCCTCGACCTTCACGAGCATCTTAGCCGAGTCCGAAAGGCCCATCATGGCGGAACTTGATACACTGGACATCGTTGTCCTAGCCGTCATCCTTTTGGGAACGGCGGCCTACTTCACAAAGGGCAAGTACTGGGGTGTGGTCAAGGACCCCTACGCCAACGCCTTTGCCAACGCCAATGGAGCAAAGGCGGGCAAGACGAGAAACATTTTGGAGAAGATGGAGGAGTCGGGCAAGAACTGCATCGTCTTTTACGGTTCTCAGACTGGTACCGCCGAGGATTACGCCTCCAGGCTCGCCAAGGAGGGCAAGAGCCGTTACGGACTCGAGACCATGGTCGCTGATTTGGAAGATTACGACTACGATAACTTGGACGCCATCCCCAGCGACAAGGTCGTCATGTTCGTGCTCGCCACTTACGGCGAGGGCGAGCCCACCGACAACGCTGTCGACTTCTACGAGTTCATCACTGGCGAGGACGTCTCCTTTTCCGAGGGCAACGACCCTGCCCTGAGCAACCTCAACTTCGTCGCCTTCGGCCTGGGCAACAACACCTACGAACACTACAACTCCATGGTCCGCAACGTCACCAAGGCTCTCGAGAAGCTTGGAGGTCACAGAATTGGCGAGGCTGGAGAGGGTGATGACGGCGCTGGTACCATGGAAGAGGATTTCCTGGCGTGGAAGGATCCCATGTGGACTGCTCTGGCCGAGAAGATGGGTCTGGAGGAGCGCGAGGCCGTTTACGAGCCCACCTTTAGCATCCTTGAGCGCGAGGGCCTCGAAGCCTCCTCGCCCGAGGTCTACGTCGGAGAGCCCAATAAGATGCACCTCGAGGGAACCGCCAAGGGCCCTTTTAACGCCCACAACCCCTACATTGCCCCCATCGCCGATTCCAAGGAGTTATTCAGTGTCAAGGACAGAAACTGCCTGCATATGGAAGTCGACATCAGCGGATCCAACCTCTCCTACCAAACCGGGGACCATATCGCCATCTGGCCCACCAACCCCGGCGAGGAGGTTGACCGCTTCATGGACCTCTTCGGCCTCAAAGAGAAGAGACATTCGGTCATCAGCGTCAAGGCCCTGGAGCCTACTGCCAAGGTCCCTTTCCCGACTCCCACCACTTACGATGCCATCATCCGTTACCACCTCGAGATCTGCGCCCCTGTCTCCCGTCAGTTCGTCTCTACCCTGGCTGCCTTCGCCCCCAGCGAGGACATCAAGGCCGAAATGCTCAAGCTAGGTAACGACAAGGACTACTTCCACGAAAAGACTGGCGCTCATTTCTACAACATCGCTCTGTTCATGGACTCGGTCAGCGGCGGCCAGAAGTGGACCAACATTCCCTTCTCCGCCTTCATTGAGGGTCTCACCAAACTCCAGCCCCGCTACTACTCCATCTCCTCGTCCTCCCTGGTCCAGCCCAAGAAGATCTCCATCACTGCCGTCGTCGAGAACCAGGCCATCCCTGGCCGCGAAAACCCTTTCCGCGGCGTCGCAACCAACTACCTCCTAGCACTCAAGCAGAAGCAGAACAACGACCCGGAGCCGACTGCTTTTGGACTTACCTACGAGATCACCGGTCCCCGCAACAAGTACGATGGTATCCACGTGCCCGTCCACGTCCGTCACTCCAACTTCAAGCTGCCATCGGATCCCTCCAAGCCCATCATCTGCATCGGTCCCGGTACCGGTGTTGCACCCTTCCGCGGCTTTATCCAGGAACGCGCCAAGCTCGCTCAAGATGGTGCCGATGTTGGCCAGACTATCCTCTTTTTCGGATGCAGGAAGTCCACGGAGGACTTCATGTACGAGGATGAGTGGGAGGTAAGACCTTCCCAACAAAGATAACGTTTGCAAGGAACGCCGCTGATGATTCTACAGCAATACAAGAAGGCCCTCGGTGACAAGTTCGAGCTTATCACTGCATTCTCCCGTGACGGCCCCAAGAAGGTCTACGTCCAGCACCGCCTCAGGGAGCGTGCTGAGGAGATTAACAAGCTCCTCGAGAAGAAGGCATACTTTTATGTCTGCGGTGACGCAGCCAACATGGCACGCGAGGTCAACACTGTTCTGGCTCAGATACTCTCCGAGCAGCGCGGCATCTCCGACGCCAAGGCTGAGGAGATCGTGAAGAACATGAGGGCAGCGAACCAGTACCAGGTAGGCCACATTGCGATTCACCTTCTGACTGCACAGAGACGGATGGCTAACGATTGATTAGGAGGACGTCTGGTCATAGACAATAGTTCGTCAAGGCGCGGTAGAGTACGGGGAGATGAAAAGGTGCATTTTCTCCTATGATTATACGCCCTCTGGGATATATGGTATGCGTATACGTATGCAGACGCTTTTTGGGGCGGCAAGATGTGTGCGCACGTCTTCTTGGCATAGGGCGGCGTATGTTATGCATGTTGGAATAGGACGACGGAGTAATTTCTCTCACGAAAAGCTCTGCTGGGGAAAGTCGGAAGAGAACGGAGCCCGATTGGTCTGATCTAGCGCATGACCTCTCTTCTGCTCCAGTCCTTTTGTCGACACATGTCGGCTTTCTCGGTTGATTATCTGATGGGAGTTTGTACTGAAATGATTGGTTCAACGTATAGACATTCATGCCGTACACATCTGTTTTACGCATTGGGTGCGTTAGTGATGTGTCTTTCTCTCCTCCAACAGCGTCGACTTTTTTGCGTGATTTGACCTCGATGGATGGATCCTTAGGCGGCGGAAGGCGAGGCATTCCGCTGCGTCAACCGTGGCGGGTCGTTATCTAGGCAATGCCGACGGCAACTAATTAGTTTTGAGCCGACATCCTTTGCCTATGGCCGGAGCGAGAGACATGACTTTGACCTCGCAAGGGCAAGGACCCCTAGTCGTGGAGCGGGACGGGACGGTTCTTCGACTCCGATTGCCCTAGCAAACATTCGTTTGCACGATGCCCAGACGTGGATCAATGGAGTCGTATGGATAGCGTGGGGGGCTTAATGTTCGGGGCCAACTCCAGGCTCCAACTTCCGAGGAACTGGCCAGAGTATGGCTTCTTCCTGGTCTCTAGTGCAAATTAAGAAATTACTGGCCCATGATAATCCTAGCAGTAAAGGAAGTCCACTTGCGTCTGCTTTTCTCCCTTTGGTCTAACGATTGGTAGCTTTGATGGCGGGAGACACGGCCATGAGCAAACAAACAATGACAAGACAGAGTGTGTCACCAGGTGGTGCGGCCAGGACCATGGAGCACGCGTCTCAACGGCTGCGGGTTTTACCGCCCATGTAGCAGTGTTACTTACCACTTGCTTCGTAGCGTTTGTGCGACTGTTCGACGAGGATCCCATAGAACCGGCTGAGTTGAACTTGTCTTGGCTGTGAATGGAAAGAGGAAAGTTAGGTGACTTGGGTCCTGACCACGGAACCGGCAGCCAAATCCTGTTCAGTCGGCCGTCTCTCGGGTTCATGTTCGGAATCGGCAATCGTCAACCTGTTCGGCTTCCAGCATAGTGTCTACCATCAATTGCTGACAGCTTTTTCTTACCTGGCATGCTTCTCCAGCATATACAAAGCTCGGTCAAGGCAACGAGCGGCACAACATAATTACCAAATTACCACTGCACCACCAGCCTGCCGCCGAGCTGCAAGATCCGAATCTCCGCCCCGGCTGCCCTGCATCACCCTCCACCTGACGGACCGGAGATTGATTCCTTACCGCCACTGCGGACGAGATCGAAGGATCCGACCTGTCATCCCACATGTCTCTTTTCGTGAAAAGGTGGCTGCCCATCCATACGGTTCCAGACACCGCCCGAAGCGAAGACGCAGTTCAAGGTTCGATTCCGCACTGTCTGCCGCGGCAGCGAAACAAGGACAGGCAGCGAATTTCGAATCTTGCGTCAAGCTGTTCTCGGTCTAGCCGAGTCGGCGGAGAGAATGTACGCAGAGACTCAAGACAGGGGAGGCGGTGGAGAGTGCGGAGGTTAGGATCTGATATGAGGCAGGGTACGGAGCCTCAAAAACCTCTCTCTCGACCTCGCGGGGCCGTCGACGATCCGAACCAGAAGCAAAGCTTGAGCCGAATGACAAGGAAAAACGAGGAAAACAAAGCAACGTCCTGTGACCCTGTCGAATTCGTTCCATCGTGCGAATGGTATATGCGGCACGGCCTCTATCCCCCGTCTTTTCTTTTTCTTCGCCAATCGAGCAAGGGGAGATACATGTTTAGTCTTACCAAGTCTCAGCCAGTCACAGCGCACCCTCTCTGGGGGAATGCGTTGTCTTCTTTCTTCCATGTGGCAGATTTGGACTCGGGAGGGCTCGGTCGCCTCGTTGCTCGACATTTCATCGGGGTATCATCGTTTTCGCTGTTATCCCAATCACTTTTTGGCAAGGTGTTCAGGCGCTGGCTAACACTGATTCAAACGTGTCTTACACAGATGCCATGTAGAAGAAAACGACAGCTCAATACTCCTGGTGTTCCAGTGTGTGAAGACTTTTCCCGCCTTATGTGCCTCGAAGTTGGTCTCAGGTACCCGCGTCGTCGTGGCGAATTGCTTCACCTTTCTGTCCAAGCCATTGCGCACCAGACCGCGCCAGCCGCATACTATCGTGAGATGCAAGCCGCATGTTTTCTAGGCCAGAGTTGGCTAAGGTCTGTTTCGTCTACGGAGTGGAAGGTTCCCAACAAAAAAAGCAAATGATGACCCCGGCTTTTTTGAACGAACCGTCCTGCACCCATTTTACGCACCGCAGATTGCCTCTACGTCTTGGTTGGCAAACCGATCTCGTCTGGGCTGCCTCGCTGCATGCTCTGCATCCTTGATCCCGGTGGAAACATCTCCAGAAGTCACCTGGTCAGCCGTCTACCGATGAGATTGGGCGGTGTATAGCAGGTCGTCTTCCAGAACATATGCAAATTGCGCAGCGCTAGCCCCTTACCATTGGCTCCGAACGAAAGACTGTACGGATGAATGATGATCGACCGCAGGTCGCAGACTTCAGACCGACCCTTCACAGGAGAGACATTAGGCAGCCCGATGGTCTTGAGTCTCTGATCCGAGAACCACCATCGCTTCTCCTCGACGCTATCCCTGTCTCAGAGAAGAGTGAGAAGAAAAGCAACGAGATGTGTGGGCCATCACTCTATGACAACCACGCTTGGCTGCAGGGCAAGGGCTACGAACTGCATGGCCATGCGAAGGTGAGGACAACATTCCATAAAGACTGGCAAAGGTCCCTCTGGGATGGCAGTGGGCATCCCATCTACTCGGAAAATGGCATCCAGATAGACTTTTCTTGCTCAATTGATACCTCATCCGTGGCTGATTGGCGGACCGATATATTTAGACAAACGGACGGTGCATTGCGGTTGCATTTTGATATTGGCATTTCCTTAGGATTTGGGTGTTTGCAGGGTGATCTTGGAAGCATCCTAGAGGAGCCGGGTCGACACATTCTGCTGGTCTCCGTCCACCCGGAACGTACGCTAGTTGAGAGCAACATCGCGACGGCGTCTTTCGATAATCCGAACGAAGGGAACTTCCAGGTTTGGGCAACGCCTCACTATCAAGGTACGATCTCTCCGAGTTTCCTGTCTGTTGCGCCGAGCTAACGTGCCTCACAGATACCTGCATACTGGCCGTATCAGTGACAGAGACCAACCGTTTTGGCACATAACTTTTCGACAGGGAAAGAGGGAAGGAGAGAAGACTTTCGATTCTCTACGGCGAAGGAGCGGATCGTCAACATTCACCAAGCCACAGGTATCCACGGCGCTCGTATTGGGAGCAAGAACTTCGGAGAGGCAAACTTCCGCTTGACTTGAAAAGGCTCTGGAGGCCGTCCACTTGATCGCCGGAGCTCTCTGGTAGAGAAGTGGCTGCCAGCAACGTTTGCATTGTGAGAAGGCGAATCACGTCAGCCTGCCCTGCTCCCACTGTCAGCGAAAACGAAGACATCAACCTTGGAAAGAGAGTTCCTGCCTGGCTCTGGCCTTCAGAGGTCGTTCCATTGTGTCGTCGTCGATTGATCCTGAGGCAGTCCCAGAAAAGAGAAGAGATCGTGGAGAAAGCGCTCAAGTGACAAAACGAGGAAAGTCAGTGCCTTGGCCTGGACCAAGGTAAGTCTTGCTGTGGTTTCCTTCCCACTCTTCCATATCAAAACCTATCTTTCCTGGGGTGCAGGAGTACCCAGCATTCGGGTTGTTGAAGGAAGTAGCTGATGAGGCTGGTGGTACCTGAAGACAAGGCATATCAGTCCGGGCCAGTACCTTACATCAAGAAGGCCCTGCAGATTAGGCCTTGGGTCCTGACCCTTCAGTGTGGATTGTCTGCATCAACCGCGCTTCCTTCCACTGACTCTGAGTACTCCCGACAACATCATCTCTTTCCCAGCTACAACCAATAGCTCCTTACACCAAAGAAGCTCTGCTACATCTTTCCAATTGGCAACTTCCCACTGACAGAAAGACTGGTTTGGAAGAAAGGGAAGCAAGCATCCTTATTTGGGGAAGGCAGGTACCCATAAGCAGTTTTTGAACCCTTTATCTTCTCTCCTGGCCTCCTCTTCTCCCCTCACCATCTCTTCTCCCAACCACAGCATCACCACTCTTCTTCTCCCAACCATTCTCACCCAGTCTCTTTGACCAATTGCTCCCGATAGCTTGTTCCATCTTTTTACTGATCACTCGCTTCTTCACAGAGTCCTTGGTAACAACATTTGCCATTGTTGTCGTCGGCCGAGCTCGTTGCCCTGGTTCCAACCCTAGGTTTCTTCCAGACAGTCAAAGTGAGTGTTGTCAACGCCCGCTTCCAACTCTTCCTGTTCCGCCCTTGTCTACCTCTATCGTCTTGCATCGGAGCCACCTGGAAGACTCGCAACGTCGTGTCGACCGCCTTCGTCCATCAACTTGTACCATATCAATACCCATTCCCTCAAGAGCGCCATCTTGGGTCTTCTCACTCAACCCATCTTTGGCGGCTCTGACAATTTGGCAGTTCTCTCCAAGACAACTCCTCTTCTCGCTTGTCGAAAGCAGCCACTGGCATCGCTCAAAAAGTTTGTTGCCACCCTCGCCCAAGCGTTCTCCCAGCCTGTCCCAGCCTGGCTTTTGTCGTCGATCACTTTGACAGGACATCAGTTCTCCTCACTTGACGCTAACAGTTTCTCTTTCCAGTCACCGGACGTCGCATGTCTTATCAGACTTCCACCATGGACTCCAAGCACTCCGTTGCCTTCGCCGGCCCCGCCAGCCACATCACCGGCCCCCACACTGCTCAGTACCCTGAGAACCACATTCCCGGCATGGTCGCCAATGTCGAATCCTTGACTGGCGCCATCGGCCAGTTCCAGGGCATGTCCCTCGGAAGCGGCATGAGCCACAACGGCACCGGCCTGGGCCAGATGGGCGCCCATGCCTACATGTTGCCCCCCGACTACGTCCTTGCCAGTCATCTGCCCGCTGCCTTGGGCATGGACCAGCTCCCTCAGGGCCCTTACGGCCATGCTGCCGGCGGCTATCTGGCTGCTCCCGGCCAGTTCAACCCTTACGTTCCGTATGGCATGATGCCTTACACTCCCGGTCGTGCCATCAGCAGCGCCGCGGCTCTTCAGGACCGCACCAATCGGAACCATGGCGAGGTCCCTGGTCTCGAGAACCGTCGTCACAGCGGTGGCTCGTACACGACCACCGAGTCTGCTCCCACGACTCCTTTCTTCAGCGGGGCCTCCAAGAACGACAAAGGCCCGAGAGTCGCTGCCCATGACCGCTCGACCTACAACACTCCATCTCCCCAGCAGATTGTCGGTTCCAACATGTTCATCGAACCTGCTGCCAAGCACGGCACCATTAACATTCCTGTCGACCGCAACCTGGAGGAGATGCTCAAGAAGGAACCTCCCATTCCCAAGGCTGTTCCCGCTGTCTTCACCCCTGCTGCCCAGATGAAGACACTGGACCAAAGTCTGGAGAACCGCATTCCTGGCAACCGCAACGTCTACATCCGTGGCCTGCACCCCACCACTGACGACGATCTCTTGTACCTCTTCGCCTCTCGCTTTGGCGATGTTGAGACGTCCAAGGCCATCATCGACACGTCCACCGGCGCCTGCAAGGGGTATGCCCCCTCTGCGCCCTTCATTGGCCGTCTACTTGCTAACCACTGTCCAGCTTTGGCTTTGCCAAGTTCTTCAGCGTCCATGACTCGGAGATGTGCATCCGTGGATTCCACCTTCTGGGCTACGAAGTTGGTTTCGCTCGCGTAAGTTGTCCGGCACGTCTCACTCTTGGCTCAACTAACATGCCCTTCAGGAATCATTCAACTCTCGCCTCAAGGCAGAGGGCGACGAAGGCTCCACCAACCTGTACATCTCCAACCTGCCCAAGAGTCTCACAGAGAATGTCAGTCTCGTCTACCTTGGCCTGGTGCTGGAATCAACACTGACAACCGCAGGACCTCGGCGACATCTTCAGGGGTTACCACATTATGTCTTCCAAGATCCTTCGTGACAGTATGGGCAACAGCCGTGGCGTTGGCTTCGCTCGGTGAGTGGTCCTCTTGCTGAGGCCAGGTGGCTTGTGCTTACGCCTTCTTCAGCTTCGAGTCTAGAGACGTCTGCGACGCTGTCATCAAGCAGTTCAACGGCATCCCCGTCGGTGACGAGGGCATGGTCATGAATATCCGCTACGCTGATACTCCCGGTCAGAAGGAGCTCAAGCGTGTCACGGCCGAGCGCCGCCAGTTCCGCACCAACGAATACAACATCGGCGCCTATGGCACTCCTTTGGTTGGTATCCAGCCCAACATGTACAATCAGCCGGCCTGGAAGCGTGCTCTGCACGCCACCGCCAATACGTAGGTGTCCATCCGAGTTGCCGAGTCGTCGCGAACCTTTCACTGACCAAGCGTAGCGGCTACGCACCTCGCTCCATGAGCGGCGGACTCGATCGGATGGGCAAAGTGGTCAAGTCTGACGGCTACCAGGCGGGAAGCACTGTTCAGGGAAAACCCCAGTACAGGGACCACCCTCGTCAATGGGCCGTTCTTCTTGACTAACTTGCTTCTCCAGATCGACCGCAGAGGCTCAGACCTCCACCGAAGTCAACACCGCCGACGACAGCGATGAGGGCGTGACGATCCAGGAGGTGACCACACCTGTCATCGTCAGCACACAGTCTTCGCCCACCGTGAAGAAGGAACAAAAGTAGAGGAGCGTTTTTGAGGGCATTTGCATTTTCGGGGTACATCATTCTTCGTTTTGCCGCACACAATTCGGGTTATTGTGGCGCAACACATCGCAGTATCCGTTTTCATCAGGGAACATGTTATGCTCTGTGGTAGCCGATACTCTTCGTGCATCCAGCCCGGATGGGTCAGCTCTAATTCTTGTACCTTAGTTTTTTTTTGGAGGCAGATCAATTGGGACGGTGCTTTGTCCTTTGCCGTATGCCGTTTTAAGCAGGCCTTCGCGTCTTTTGGTGACAATTGTGACGGGTCCTTGTATGGTGAACACGATGGCGGGCACTGACGGAAGAACAGGCTGGAAACCCGAGCGAGATGAACACCATAAAATTGACATTTCTTTGCTATGCTGAGTGATCATGATGCCACGTCCGTCACCGCCAACTTTGAAAACTTTTGGGTATCTAGCTCTTCCTCTTGCTTGCTGGTCTTTGCATCGACTTCAGCAGTGCCACTTGCTGACGCAGCGTCACCCTCTTCGCGGGCCTCGACTTGTTCCTCTGCTTCATCATCATCATCCTCGGAGTCGGAGTCGTCACTCCCCTCGTCGTTCTCTCCGTCGTCGTCTTTGCATAATGTTTGTGCCTCAATGGCCTTCTCCAAGTCCTTGGCCATCTTCTTGGTGAAGCCAGACGCCTCGACCGTGGCATCCAGTCTCGTGGCGCCGTCTTTTCCGACTGTCTTTTTGGCATCCTTGAAGAAGGGCCCTGGGGTTGTGCTGACAAAGTGAAATCTCTTCTCGAAGAAGCGCTTGATGCAGTTAACGTCGCGGTCAAAGTACATCTCGGCATTCGTGTGTTCCATGGACACCATTTGCGGGAAATCAATGACGACTGGAATCAACTTGATCGTCTCTTCTTCGCCCTCGTTTCTCGTTGTGGTCGTCACCTCCTCCTTGATGAGAATGTTGAACTCATTGAAGTCCCCGTGAATCAAACCGTGCTTGGCAAGGCGAAGAATCAGTTCGATCAGCTCGGCGTAGAGAGTGGCGGGGTCCGGGATGGCAGATATTTGACGCAGGGGGAACGAGTCGATGAATGACATGACGATTGTGTGTCGGTTTTGCGCAATGGGTTCCGGAACAGGGAAGCCTTCGTTCCTCAGCGCCTTCATGAAGGCGAACTCTTTCATAGCGGCGAGTCGGGAGAGATACATCCAGGACCCCGACTGCTTGTTCTTCAAGTAGTCTCGGTTGGACTTGACAGTTCGGAAGGAAATGCGACCCAACCTGTGGATCTTCAGAATGAGCTGCTTGCCTCTGTCATCGGCCACCATGACGATGTCACTCTCCTTTCCGACGCCCACTCGGCTTCCGACGCTGTACACCTCCTTGCGGGTTGAATATGTGTGCATGGCCAGGTAGTCGAGGCCGCCGTATGACAGACGGTAGCCGTCGTACTTGGCTTCTTTGACCTTGGCGATGAGGCCGACCTTGGCTAGGTTGGAAATGCATCGATGTACGCCGTTGACACCTCCTCGAAGTCGCGACAACTTCTCAATCAGGGGCGTCGGGACGAGTTCGTGGTTTTTGCTGCCTTGCTCGACCTAGACACATGTAAGTGGGTTGCGAGGGGCATGGAGGGGTAAGGAGTCAAACAGCGGCGAGGACACGCCAGTCCTCGGCGGCCAAGTGGCGCAAAGCTTTGGTATCCAAATGCATCTCGGGGACCGTGCGACTGATACTATCGGCCTTCACAGTTCGTGCCTTGTTGTGCTGTGTGCTGTGCTGCGAAATCGATATTCGGCTTCAACAACGTTGGCCTACGAAAAAGAATGGAATTCAGCAGTGTGGGACACAAGATAAGACGATAAGACATGCATCGATAACCTACCTAGGTAGGTACCTAGGTACCTAGTCTCCATCGGTCCGGGCGGGCCAGCAATGTGCTCTCGGACTTTTCTTTCTCCATTCTCCCAGCACCAGGTCTGTGCGCCAGGTCGTTTGCAGGCGGCAAGAGGCTCGCGTAACCAGGTAGCTTCGACCCGGTGCTTAGCTTTACAAAGCTCGACCGACCACCTTCCATCCCTATCGATCCCAATTACCACGACGCCATCCTCTCTCTGCCGCACTCATTGCACAGAGCTCAGTCTCCTGACGACAACCATCTGTTTGCGCTTACTTTCGAGAGAAGCCTAAACGACGCATCCCGCCCGCACCCAAGAGTCCACAACCATACGTCAACATGGCGCAGGACAGCGAGAAGCCCACTGCCGCCGACAAGGGCAAGGGCAAGGCCGTTGAGGAGACCAAGAAGGACAAGTCTCAGGTGAACGGAAAGAAAGAGGATGAGAAGATTGTTGACTGTATGCACATCCCGTCCGCAGCGTCATAGTGGGTAATGGAGGGGCTAACCCGTTTTCAGCCGCCGAGGAGCTTAGTGAGGAGGACCAACAGCTCAAGAACGAGCTGGACATGCTCGTTGAGCGCCTGACGGTATGTCGCGATGCTTCTGAACATGCTGCTCCCTCCACGTACTTATGGTTTCACTAGGAATCCGATGCCTCTCTCTACAAGCCGGCCCTTGAGGCCATGAAGAACTTCATCAAGACGTCAACCTCGTCGATGACAGCCGTGCCAAAGCCCCTCAAATTCCTCAGACCACACTACGAGACGATGACGAAACTGTACGAGGACTGGTCGGAGGGCGACAACAAGACTTCCCTCGCCGATGTCTTGTCAGTGATTGGCATGACCTACTCCGATGAGGACCGACAAGATACCCTCAAGTATCGCCTGCTTGCGCCGTCGTCCGACATTGGATCCTGGGGCCACGAGTATACCCGACATCTTGCATTGGAGATTGGCGAGGTCTATGGAAAGAGGATAAACGCCGAGGAGCCCACGAAGGACCTGGTGGACCTTGCTCTGATTTTGATCCCGTTGTTCCTGCAAAGCAATGCCGAAGCCGACGCTGTGGATCTCATGAGCGAGCTCGAGATCATCGACCAAATCCCCAACTACCTCGACGAAGATACCTACAGACGTGTGTGTCTGTACATGGTCAGCATGGTCAATCTTCTGACCTACCCTGACAACGAATTGTTCCTCAAGACGGCGCACGACATCTACCTGAAGTACAAGGAGTACACCCAGGCTATGACGCTCGCTATTCGCCTGAACGACATTGACCTCATCAAGTCTGACTTCGAGAAGGCAGAAGACCCCGCCCTCAAGAAGCAACTTGCATTCTTGGTGGCGCGGCAACGAATTGTGGTGGACTTGCCTGTTGACGACGCAGAAGAGAACCAGCTGGTGTCTGAGTGCTTGTCAAACCTTAAGCTGGCAGATCATTTCAAGTCCCTGGCCAAGGAGCTCAACATTCTTGATCCCAAGACGACCGAAGATATTTACAAGAGCCACCTGGAGAGCAGTCGC
Source organism: Colletotrichum spinosum (assembly GCA_004366825.1). Taxonomy (NCBI): domain Eukaryota; kingdom Fungi; phylum Ascomycota; class Sordariomycetes; order Glomerellales; family Glomerellaceae; genus Colletotrichum; species Colletotrichum spinosum. Next base: position 30,533 of record QAPG01000117.1, on the reverse strand, counting down.
GTCGCGGGCATGACTAATTTGGACTCCGCTCGCCACAATTTGGCCGCTGCCTTCGTGAACGCTTTCGTCAACGCCGGCTTCGGCAATGATAAGATGATGCTGGTCGAGCAGGACAAGGAAAGCTGGGTGTGGAAAACCAAAGGCGATGGAATGATGTCGACCGTGGCATCCTTGGGTACTTTGCTGCTGTGGGACGTTGAGGCCGGTCTGGATAAGATCGACAAGTATACTTACGCAGCGGAGCCGGAGATTCTTGCTGGATCCATGCTCGCCATCGGCATGATGAACTCCGGCGCCCGTGTCGACTCTGAACCTGCACTGGCATTATTGGGCGACGAGGACAAGCTGCACAACAAGAACCCCCTAGTGCGGACTGCCAGTATTATGGGCTTGGGTCTCTCCTACGCCGGATCCAACAACGAGGCTCTTCTTGACCTGCTGTTGCCAATCATTACCGACTCTGCTCAAGACATGCAGATTTCTGCCATGGCTGCGCTCTCATGCGGTCTCATCTTTGTCGGCTCGTCCAACTCTGATATCAGCGAGGCCATTGTCACGACGCTTCTCGACGACGAGCGCAAAAACCAGCTCACCGACAAGTGGACTCGCTTCCTTGCTTTGGGTCTTGGCTTGCTGTACTTTGGTCGTCAAGAGGAGGTTGACGTCATCCTGGAAACGCTCAAGGCTGTTGACCACCCGATGGCTAAGCCCACGGCGGTGCTAGCCGAGATTTGCGCGTGGGCAGGCACTGGTGCTGTGCTGAAGATCCAGGAGCTTCTGCACATTTGCAATGAGCATATCGAGGATTCGGACGAGAAGAAGGGAGATGAGCTCCTCCAGTCGTACGCGGTGCTCGGTATTGCGCTTGTTGCTATGGGCGAGGATGTCGGACAGGAGATGGTTCTGCGCCAGTTCGGTCACCTCATGCACTACGGTGAGCCCAACATCAGAAGAGCTGTTCCGCTCGCGATGGGTCTCATCAGCCCCAGCAACCCTCAGATGAAGGTCTACGATACCCTTTCCAGATACTCTCATGACAACGACAACGACGTGGCCATCAACGCCATCTTCGCCATGGGTCTTCTGGGAGCGGGTACCAACAACGCTAGATTGGCTCAGCTGCTCCGCCAACTTGCCAGCTTCTACCACCGCGATCAAGAATCACTCTTCATGGTGCGCATCGCCCAGGGCCTCTTGCACATGGGTAAGGGCACCATGTCTGTCAACCCATTCCACACCGACCGCAACGTCCTCTCGCGAGTGTCTGCGGCAGGTTTGCTGGCGGTGCTAGTTGCCATGATCGACGCCAAGCAGTTCATCACATCCAACTCTCACTACCTGCTTTACTTCCTGGTGACGGCGATGCACCCCCGTTTCCTGGTGACGCTGGACGAGGATCTCAAGCCGCTGAAGGTCAACGTCCGCGTCGGTCAGGCCGTGGATGTCGTCGGCCAAGCAGGTCGGCCCAAGACCATCACCGGATGGCAAACACAGAGCACGCCGGTTGTGCTGGCGTACGGCGAGCGAGCTGAGCTGGAGGATGAGCAGTATATCAGCTTGAACAGCACACTAGAGGGACTCGTTATTCTGAAGAAGGTGAGTCGTTGTGTGTTGAACAACGTTTGGAGTGAAGATGCTAACAGATGACAGAACCCCAACTGGGAGGAGGACAAATAGAGGGCCACAGGTGTGAGAGGCAGGAGTCAAGCGATTGCAGGTTCAGGCTTGGAGCTCGGACACGATACACTGTACAGTAATTCTACTCTGGACGTGGCATTCGGTATGGCATCAAACGAACAGATGGGAATGCACGAATAGACGATTTTTTCTCGCATTGGCATAGGGCCTCGAGGGGCTGCACGTATTGTCACAGTTCGAAGCTTACATCACAGCAAGCCGGCGTGGCCAATAACGGCGAAGTTTCACACCGAGCCAAGAGAAGTGATTCGATGAAGTTGGACGTGACGAATCTGAGAAGCGGCAACAGACGGCAAGGCTTGTTTGCGGTAGCTGACGGGGATACATGTCGCCACCGAGATTGTAAAGGGGACGGGTTTGGGATTGTCGTGAAAGTGTGGGAGTGAAGTCTTCCTTGTACGTAACGCACGTCACGATGGTTGGTGGTGGGATATTGCCTGTAGGCGATACGGGAGGGCACGAGATACTTCGTAGACGTAGGGAACCCTGGCTGAGGGGTTGATCGGTGAGGATGCGCTAGCCGGGGGATGGCGCCGCGTCCAGGGAGCGCCGAGGGCGGCCGCGACCAGCCGATTTGCGGGTTGCGACAGCAGAGGATGGAGTGGTGAATCGCTAGCGTTGGATGATGTGAGAGTGCAATTTTCAGTAGCTGCGGATGTCCAGCCGGGTTCGTATCCTGTTCTTCTGAAAAACGACGGAAAGACACGGGACACGCGGTGTTGCAAGAAAACGTTGTGGTTTTCCTTGAGGGCGGAGAGAAAGCCTTCGGGCCGTTGACGGCGATGTCATCCGAGTTACCGGGGAAGTGGCGGGGCCTATGTGGTTCCATTCATGTTTCTCCCCTTGTGTATGTCTTATCTCCGGCGAATGTCTGACCAGTGGTTTTGCGGTCAAGGTGGGCAGTTTTTGATATCCGAGACCAGAAGCCAAAGTCGAAAGAGTTGATGATGCTTGGACGACGTGGTGTCAACTGGGGCAGCTTCGAGATTTGCCTTCTACTCTGGTTCATTGGCCGATGAGTCAACTTTGGGGATCTGCGGGGGTAAGCATTAGCCACTGATTTGGGCTGGTGAGTAGGCAAAAAGTATCCGTACTGGACGCAGTGTAAGGTGAGATATCTCATCTGGCAATGCAAGTGACTGACTGCCATTGTAAAATGTGCACCATCTCGAGGTGGTGTAACTACAACAGGTGTGGTGTGGTCGGTGGTGGATAGCGCAACTGACGCTGATGCACGGCGTGCGGTGGTCTAGCCTCTTTTACCATCCTGCAGGCGAAGACTACCACCGGGGTAGGGGACCACCCCCAACGGGGGACCCTGGGAAAAAGGAGTTCTTTTTCGTGGTTGGATCTGCTGCTGCGCTTGCTGGAGGACAGGTAAACATCTCGTACAAGTAAGGTGCCCTGGCATTTGCAGCGCATGGTCTTGTTCCCCAGCTTTTGCATTGATTGCCTCGGAAAGAAGAGGACCACAGTGGAGGCGCGAGTTGGGATCTTTCCCTATCTGTCTTAATATGGTAGGATTCTATCTACCTACCAACTACCTAGGTACCTAGATATTTAACAACAGCCCTCCTGTCCCCTACCTACCTTGTTTCTCTCTGGGGTTCCTCCCATCTTGACTTTTGCTTTTCTTAAACTCGGGTTCGCTACCGGTAATCGGGTGAAAAGAAACGATATCAAACGACCAAGATTGAACCAGGGCTACGACGACCAGTGGTCAGCACAACACTTGGAACAAGTGAGCACACCGGTCTCGGCACATCGTCACCTTGGTTGCGCCACCATCTCACGCTGCCAACGAGAGGCCAAGGAAGGATTTGAGCAAAGTCAAGAGCTGGAACGTAAGCACACCGACGACGACACCATGGGCGACGACCGCTTCATGCCCATCCAGGCTTCCTCGAGCCGCGATCTCGTGTCGCAGCTCAGCTCCTCGTTTCGTGTCGGCACACCAACGGCACAGGAAGTGTTAGCCAGAGACCTGGCAGAATGCTCCGAGGAGGAGTACGCCGGTCAGAACGAGGATGCCGTAGGTTCAGCCTCGGAATCCGAAGATGAGGAAGGACCTCTGTTTTACAGAAGGCCCAGCGGCGTGGCTTTTGGAACTTCGCGACCTGTCATGAACCCTCAGACTGTCGATTTGGAGGAACCGCCGTTCCTAACAAGGGTAGAAAAGAAGCAATCCCGCGATGCCGAGCGGAGTCTGCTGCGTGACAACCACGTGCTGCCACCCAAGCACCCTCGATCGCAAGACGAGCCGTTTTACCGCCGTGCCTACCGCCGTCTTTTCAGCACCAAGATCCCTCTTGAGCCTCACGACGAGGAGGCGCCCCATGTCGTCGTTCGGCGACCAACCGAGTCGACACCGCTGCTGTCCGGCAGTCCCGCCCCGGCAGAGGATCATGAGCATCTTAGCGAACAGTGGGAAGCCGCTGTGGCAACGGGTCAGCTTCGTACAACTTGGCAGCGTGAGACCAAGACCATCGTGCAGTACGCAGCACCGCTCATCGTCACCTTCATGTTGCAGTACTCGGTCAACGTCGTGGCCATATTCGCTGTAGGCCGCATCGGCACCATCGAGCTCGGCGCCGTCAGCCTGGCGACCATGACATCTACCATCACCTGCTACGCGCCCTTCCAAGGCCTGGCCACGAGTCTAGACACCCTCTGTTCCCAGGCATACGGCTCCGGGCACCGCCACCTCGTGGGCTTGCAGCTGCAGCGAATGACGTACTTTCTCCTCATGTGCTTCGTTCCGCTGGCCGTGCTGTGGTTCTTTGCCGACTCGGTGCTGGGCCTCATCATCCCGGAGCCCGAGTCCGCGCGCTTGGCAGGTATGTACCTGCGTGTGCTGATCCTTGGCGGTCCTGGCTTCGTCTGCTTCGAGGGCGGGAAGCGGTTCGTGCAAGCGCAGGGCATGTTTCAGGCGACGACTTGGGTTCTGTTAATTGCGGCGCCCATCAACATTTTTGTCAACTGGCTTTTTGTATGGCGGCTGGGCTGGGGATTTATCGGAGCACCTATTGCCGTCGTATGCACCCAGAACCTGCTGCCGTTGTTGCTCTTCTCCTATGTCCGTCTTGTCGACGGACGCCAGTGTTGGGGTGGTTTCAGCCGCCGCGCGTTGTCCAACTGGGGACCTATGCTGCGACTGGCGCTGCCGGGCATGATCATGATCGAGGCTGAATACATGGCTTTCGAGGTTCTGACGCTGTTTTCGAGCCGCTTTGGTCCGGAGTACCTGGCGGCGCAGAGCGTCGTGTTGACGCTCACCGCCATCACCTACCAAATCCCATTCCCGGTCAGCATCGCAGCTTCGACGAGAATAGCCAACCTCATAGGCGCAGGGCTAGTGGACGCGGCAAAGACTACCGGCAAAGTGGTAAGCTTCGAACCTACCGTCTGACTGTATGCATGGCGGACCAGGAGCTAAAACATTTTTTACAGGCATTTGTTGCAGCCCTTACAGTGGGCGTGTTCAACGTCATCCTGTTCGGGGGGCTCCGTTTCCACCTGCCAAGGCTCTTCTCTAACGACGAGGAGGTCATTGCCATTGTCGCGAATGTTCTGCCGCTGTGCGCAGTCATGCAGGTCTTTGATGGCCTCGCCGCGGGTGCCCACGGGCTATTGAGGGGCATTGGGCGACCGTCGATTGGCGGCTACGCCAACCTGGCCGTTTACTACGGAGTCGCGCTTCCTCTGTCATTCTCGACTGCGTTCCTGCTGGATTGGAAGCTCAAGGGCCTGTGGTTCGGTGTGACGGTTGGCCTTGCTTTGTAAGTCTGCTGGGTTGGAGAGATGTCGCTGGGATGATGCCAATTTTAACTTCGCCTGCAGGGTATCGGCCATCGAGTATGCATTTGTTGCGCTTACGGACTGGCATAAGGCGGCCAAGGAGGCAGAGACGAGAAACCAGGCCGAGTGAAAGAAGACTATATGAGCCTAGACTTCTGAAGTAAAGCCTTCCGACAGCGCAGTCTTGGCCGAGTGTTTGCAAGAGACTGTGCATTTACGGACTTCTGGACTGGGATGAAATGGATGGCGTGTTTACGTGGGCGGCTTCCATATTGTCCAGATCATAATTGTTGTTGATATCAAGCAAGCAAGCATTTTGCATGGGGCTGGTCTACCTTGGAGCGGGATAAGACGGAAAACAGCGTGGCTTGGTTGTTGCATGTGCCTTGCTAGTGGTTTGTGTAGAGTTTGTTTCTTGAGATACGTTGTTTGAAGTGTCCGCTCAGATGGTGACGGACGTCCGTGGTTGCGGTTCGGGCACCTGATTAGCTTGACCGGTGCGAAGTTGCTGGAGTCTCGGGAAGTTGTGGCCAATGGGAGAAAAGATATTTGACTGCCTGGGTATTTTCATATGCTGGTAATTCTTTGTAATCGGGTGTAGAAAAAAAACTACAGTATATTCGCTCACGTTGTGCGTGTTGTGCCTCGGACCAGCAGCGGTAGATAACCTATTGCAGACCCAGGGTGGCTGGTGTATGTTTCCTTGTTCGACTTGGAACTGTCCGTGATAAACATCCGTCAGAAAACTGAAAAGCCACCTTTGATGGCCAAGATGGTGGTAACTATCCGCAACATTAGTGTCCGGCCTCGGCTTGCTTGGCATCTTGCTCGGATGCTGGTACTCCGTACGCCGTACGGATACGGAGTACTGATACTGACGATACGACGGCGACAGCGCTGCAGGGGTCGACAGAGAGTGACTACTGTGTACGGATATGTACCTTACTGACGACAACGGTCACCACCCAGCAGCACTTCCGCCCCTCCTTCCCTTCCTGGCATCTACTCTTCAGGGGCCGTCTTCTGGCCAGTGCAAGGCCAACTAATGATGGAGACAGGGGTTGAGGTTGGGAAATTGAGCAAACAATATCTCGCCAGGGGTCCAGATGTAGTTTACTGGACAGCAGCGCACGACACACAGCAAAGCGTGGGGCACCTTTTTTTGCTGGATCGCTGGAGGCCAAAGATACAGCGGTAGACCCCTCCTTTTTTTTCGCCGCTTTTTCGGGGAACGGCTCGTGGGTCTCTCTGCACAACTAATCACCTACCTAATCACCTACTTGTAGCTTGTTGTCCGATCATTCGCAACGCCGACTCTCTCTCTCTCTTCCCGCGAAGCTTTGCGCCTTTCTGCATTTCGGACGAGGAAAACAAGGCCCCGAGCGGTGTTGCACCCGAGCATACTTAAGAATCGCCTACTCCTCCCTCCATAGCCCGTCCATCTATTGTCTCGCCATCACGTAGCTTGCGCACGAGAGTACCGAGACAGTCCGCAACGCGACTATGTCGAACACCGCAACCACTACCTCTACCGAGGCCATCACGGCCGAGTCGATCCTCCGTCTTTTCCCTGACATTGACACAAGCACCGAAGCTCTCTCTGGTCACGATGCCGAGCAGATTCGCCTCATGGACGAGGTCTGCATCGTCTTGGACGAGAACGACTTGCCCATTGGCAATGCCAGCAAGAAAGCTTGTCAGTCACCCTAGCTTTGTGCTTCTGTCGCTGAAACATGGCGCTTTCGACCTTCAAGAGATATCAAAACGCAGTTGCTGACCATTGGACTGCAGGCCATCTCATGACCAACATCGACAAGGGCCTCCTCCACCGCGCCTTCTCCGTTTTCCTTTTCGACTCCAACGACCGCCTCCTGCTCCAGCAACGCGCTTCGGAGAAGATCACCTTCCCCGACATGTGGACCAACACTTGCTGCTCCCACCCCTTGGGCATCCCCGGCGAGACGGGCTCCAACCTCGAGGACTCTATCGCTGGCGTGAAGCGCGCCGCTCAGCGCAAGCTGGAGCACGAGCTGGGCATCAAGCCCTCGCAGGTGCCATTTGAGGACTTTCACTTCCTGACGAGAATCCATTACAAGGCTCCCAGTGATGGAAAGTGGGGAGAGCACGAGAGTGAGTGGAACCCCGATAGTGTTTGACAGGTTGTCCAGGTTACCTTTGCGGTGTACTGACAGGAGACGAACAGTCGACTACATCCTTTTCATCAAGGCCAACGTCGACCTTGACATCAACAAGAACGAGGTCCAGGCCACCCAGTACGTCAGCGCTGACGAGCTCAAGAAGCTGTTCGAGGACCCGTCGCTCAAGTTTACCCCCTGGTTTAAGCTCATCTGCCAGAGCATGCTCTTCGAGTGGTGGCAGAGCCTCAACTCGGGGCTGGAGAAGTACACCAACGAGCAGGAAATCCGCCGCATGTAATACGCCTCAACCCGGCCTTGCCTTTGGTTGCAATGTTTGACATATTGGTGATAATGGCGCTGTTGGGGGCTGGACATGTGGGAGGATTGGTGCTTTTTGAGCATTAGACGTGAATGGCTTTGCTTCTTTGCTCTGTGGCGACAAGGAAAAGCTTCCGTTTTGCTGTTCTGATTTCGATAACTTGATATCCCCCTTTTTTACATCACACGAATACGACTCGGGACGCGGCCCTGGCCGCGTTGAACGCACAAGAAACGCGATTCGCCACACAGCGTGTGGGGGTTCAAGGTGCAATGGTTGGGGGATTGTTTGACATCTTGCTACCCCCCTCTCATGTGCGTCTGGTTTGCCGCCTTTTCGTGGCTGCCGTGACACTGCGGAACTGTAGAAGATTCGCCTCAGAAGTGAGTTGCATCAACTTGCTTATTGGGGCAAACAACTGCCGCAGGAGACGTCCAGTTTGTTGTGGTCAATTTGTCTCTCCATGTCCGTGTGTAGCAATTACCTAGGTAGGTAGGCCAGCTTTTGCTGATAAGTACGTGATTTAAGCACCTGGTGTCACTTTTATTAGGTACCTATGGTGCGTATCCGAGTGGAGTCTCCTTCCTCGGCGGTGACTGACACAGGTTGCGAAGGGTTGCCCCGAAACTCTTCGTCAACCACTTACCTAACTCCTGCGATTCTCTCTTCTGGACCGGGTAAGCGCGATACATCTACCACTCACAGTCTGGGCTGACATAACTTGAGCAGCACAGCGGTTCATCTTCGAACTACCTACTCCTGTCACACCTTTCGAATGTCCACACAAATTGCTGCTCTCTGAGGGTGAGGCGAGCATGTTGTACGCTGTGCAGTAGCCCACGGGAGCACCAAGGCTGATCGTATCACCAACAAAGCAGGTTTGACGTCCCTCCGGGGTCCTTCGACTTACCGGAGGATACCAGACACATACGGGGCGCATTTGAAGACGGAATATCATCGCAAACTTGTCCGGTATCAGTGTCGACAGGCTACTATTCAATTACGACACTGCAAGGAGCCTGCAATAAAGCAAACCTCCCCCTCCCCGTGAGGCCAGAGATGTGGGAACAGCCAACAACATCGCCTTATCGTCGCAGGAATTATTTGGTTCGCCAACCAGGTGCCCACACCAGTTTCAATCTTAACCAAGACAAATCGACCCGTCATCAGCAAATCTGCAAAAGCACTGGCACAGTGTTGTTCCACTGCGACAACAGCAGCGGAACTTGTCTTCGGGCTTGGTATGTGCACCCCACGACACGGAGCTGTGCTGCCTATGGCGGCGAGGGTTATCACACTACATACTTGCCTTACATACATTACACCATGTTGGGACAACATGTCTCAACTTGCCGTACCTGTCGACGGCCAGGCGAGCCCGCAGAGCCTCCCATACGCCAACGGGCCTCACCTGGAAACGCCCGCATGAGCCGTCGAGTGAAACCTTTGTTGGGACAACGTAGAAGCTCTCCAGGAGCCGTGTATGGAGAATACCAGGCGGTGCGGTGCGGGACGGTATGCCCGGGTACCGATGTCTTGGAGAGCCGTTCTCGCAGCTTCCCGGCGAAGCCGATAGGCGTGTTGCAAGGCCACGCCTTGGCCGCATGGTGTATCACAGAGAACTATGCCGTTGTTGGCATGTGCAGCCGCCACGATTGGACAGCACGATGTTTGCAAGGTTGACGATCCAAGATATGGGTGGCACAGACGGAGGCCCGACTAACAAACCTGACCCAGCGACAGGATCTGTCCGGCCCAGTGCCTTCCCCGCACGCCGGCCGCCACTACAATCCATCGTCCCGTCATCCAAGACAACATGGTCGATGTGCATCATACTTAGTGTACCACTGAATGGTAGTGCGTTCGAGGATGGTAGTCGATCGCTCTGCGCCAGAGACGCGGGAGCTATCCCGCTTCTCAACCACCTGGTGACTACCTGGTGACTGCATACGGTAATTGGGCAGCTCACCTGGAGTTGCTTTGCATTAGGGGCCAACGTTGATGGATAGAGCTGCATGCCCGTCTCCGCTGGTTTGATCCATCACCACCAGTGTTGATCCGGCACACGAACACATGCTCTGTTCCGTTGCCCATGAAGGTCATTTTGCGTCACTGCAGCCTGGGTCTCCCTAGCTTGTGGCACATCCGCCAGCTTGAACGATGTTGTTCTCGTGTCCCGTGACGGCACGTATCAATAGTGTCGTCCCGAATCCGATACTTGGTTCTGCCTAGTGCTGAGGCAAGCCAAGGCCATTGCCAAAGACAAACTCGCCCGCATACCGTCGGTGCAAGCGGCCTGCGCTGCCTACTCAGCTCAAAGCGTCCGTTCTCATCCGTCTACGCCCAACCAGCCTTGCTGCTCACAACATTGAAAAGAGGCGAAGGGACTTCCCCTAGATGCATAGCAACGGTGGTCCTGCTGTACGACAACCTCCCTAACACCCATCTCCACGCAGCCCCGGAATCAGGGTCCCTGTTCACCCCGGCCCCCCTTATCTGCAGCTCCATCCCGCGAAACGCATCTTACCTACACGCCCTCTGACTTCCCCATCGGCCCAGGCTGCTGTCTTACTCTCCCTTCCGTCTCAACCCTCTCCTTGTATTTGTACGTACGTCTAGTCTACTGACACCCCCGACTACATAATCCTCTTTCCTCTCCGCTGCTCGCTTGACCCCAATTCCGCTCCTTTCTGTTCCTCTTCTTACCGTCACGTACTCTGGATAGGCTCTCTTACACAGTAAATCTGGGTTTCTACCTAGACAAGGATAAGGATCGTACTCCTATCTGTAACGAGAGCTCTTGTCTCGAAGCTCCAAGTTTTCGGGGGCAGATCTCTGGACAAGTACACAGCAGCGAGCTGTGCTTTGTTGCTAGACTGCTACTCACTGTCCTCAACTCGAACCAATTCAACTCATACTTGTGTCTTCCATAATCCCTTTCCACACATCTTCATCTAAAGCTCTTGTCAAAGCCAAGAAACCCACCATCAGTCCAATATCGTTCCGTTATCGCGCATCGTGAAGGCGTCGTTGTTCCGAGTCACGCTAACGACCCTCCAACTTGGACCAACAAACATCCAAAGGATCTGACCCGTCAAATCATTATTGATGTCGGTTGACCTCCGTACCAGCCTCAATTGCCTTCGCCATCCATCCAGGTTTATGCCCGTCTCGAGAACGCAGCTCTCGAGAGTACATACGGGTGACAGCATACAGAATTTAAGTAGGTCGTCTCACAAAGAAAGAATCGCTTTGGTGCTTTCCCCGTCTCGTCAGCCTTGACTGACTGGTTGGTAGATTCGTGAACTAAGACGGACTGTCTGTAAAGGAAGCCCGTCATGGAGCACGTAAGCAAAAGCGTCACCCTAGTCGAGCTCAAACGCTCCCTCGTGCCTCCGAAGTGGGAGGATACCGTGCGCGTCATCGGCATTTCGGAGTGCAAGGAGGCCGGCCTCTCGCTGGCCCATGCCTTTGCTGCTGATGATCTTAGCCAGTACCTCCTCGACGCTGATGACATGGCGAGCTACTCGGCCGAGTACAAGTGGAAGCTGCACGTCGACATCATGACTTATATCGCGGCCGCCCACTGCTACAACGGCGTAGTCACCACCATCGGGCCAGACCATGACGCCGTTGCTCTCTGGTGAGTAGCCATCCGTACGATGACCGCAACAGCCTTCTTGTCAAATATCAAACCTGGTTTGTTTTCTTACAGAGGCTCTGAGCTAACATTTGACGCATACATACAGGATGCCGCCTGGAAAGGATGCTGATGGTTGGCTCACCAACCTCCGCAGTGGCTTGTGGCGTCTCAACTACCAGCTCACTGCCGAAGGCAGACGCCGTTACTACGACGAACTGCTTCCTCTTCTGCACGACACCAAGCTCGAGGTCATGGGAGTGCGGGATAGTGACTGCTACTACCTGGTCTATCTAGGGACCAAGCCCAATGCCCGTGGAAAGGGCTACGCTCGGAAGCTGCTCAACCACATGATTGAAAGGGTAAGTGCGGCTTTACTTTTCATGAACATTCTTGTAATGTACCTCGTTATTGGGAGATGCGAGAAACCGCAACGGTACAAACCTCGACTTACACCCTCCTCAGGCTGACGCGGAAAACCGCGCCGTGTATCTCGAGTCCAGCTCACTGTCCAACAATGTCTACTACAGCAAATTCGGCTTCGACTTCAAGCGCGAGATCCGGCTGACCCGCGGCGGCTCCCTCGTCAGCCTGTTCATCATGGTTCGGGAGCCGAGTCCGCGCAAGGCGGGCGTGTACTCGGCCGTGGTAGCAAGCAACATCAGGATGCAGGTCAACGCCGCCATGAAGGAAGTGGCGTTGGCCTGAGGACATGGTGCGTTGTGCGTGTGTGCATGTCTGTGTTTGTGTGATTAGTCTCATGCACTGGCATTGTCAGCCACTCTACCCCCCAGTGATGCTGTTGACATTCTGAAAGCGTGGGAGACGCCCAGGTGTCGTGTGGAATGTTTTGTGCCTTTGCGGGCTTGACGCTTGCGTCTTCTGCTGACCTGCTCAAGTACCCAATTCTCCTCCTGGGGGGCGTGTGCGATTCAACATCGTCATCGGTTTCGTTCGACTCATCGTCTTTACCGCAGGGACGTGGTTGATGTTTTGCAAATGTTTTTGTTTCTTTTTACTTATTGGCCCCTACTTCTACTGGGTTTTACGCGTTGCACTCTGCTTGTGTCTATCAACTAGCTGTAGCTATTCCTTAGAACACCGACCAATTCACTCATTTCAATCACGCGACTGACAGACGAGGGGTGGTTGCGTCTGCCCGCCCCATTTGCATTTCTTCATGATGGGATATCAGTCCTCCACTGTCCATGTCCTCCACGCTAGGTTATCCACTGCGGCCAGTTAACATTGGTCATCAGATGCTGCTTGTTCAAATATCCACAGCGCCGCCACTTCAGTAGTCGAGAATAGCCCACGTCTCATCGTCAATCGTTGTGTAAATCAAACCCTGGCCCAAGAGCTCGTCCGACGCACCAACCACGTCGCGCGTGCTGAGGCCCGCGCCGCTGGCAATCTGGTTCAGATGCACACCCTCGTTCCCGCCGGGTGCGTTGTTGATGAAGTTGAACATCTTTTGCGCCGCGGCGGAGCAACCTCGCAACTTGCCGGCGTGGGCGCCCGCTCCTGCGCCACCCTGCGGCGCGCCACCGCCGTACCCGTCGCCGCCGTCGACGAACATGCTGTCGCCGCCAGCACCGCCCTGACCGGCACCGGCGCCGCCAGCGTTCAGCGGCCCGCGTGTAAAGGTCAGGGAGACGTAGGTGGCCTCGAGGAGGTGGTACTGGACTTCGTTGTAATCGGTGACGGGGCGGATGAAGTGGGCGCCGACGTGGCGCTTGTTGTTGAAGGACTTGAGGCGGCCCCAGACGCGGACGAAACCCTCGAGCTCGAGGTTGGAGTCGGCATCGTCCTTTTTGTCCGTGTCGACCCACTTCTTGACCTCGATGACGCCGGTGCCGTCGTCGAGCTTTAGTGTGATGTTTGTTGGTTGGGGGGAAACTTGGCGGATCTGGGCGACGAAGGTTACCTGGAGGGCGGGGGCGGTTAGTGTCAGTGGTTCTGGAAGAGCGGTGATTTGGAGGGGGACTGACTTGTGTGACTGTCGATCCGTCGATGCGAAAGTCTGCGCCTGGGTAGGCCTCCTCCGCGTCGATGATTTGCTTAATTGTCACGGGTCGGAGGGATTCTTCACTGTACGCCTGCGGGGATAGAAGTTTTAGCGGTGGCTCTCCATGTCAGGACTGAAGCGAGCGTACCTTGCCACCACCACCTTGGCTTCCTTGTTGTGAGCCGCCGTAGACGAAGCCGCCAGCGTCGTCGCCGCCCTGGGCTCCGTATGAAGTTTTTTGATACCCGCCGTAAGCAGCTGCCGTTAGTTCAGTGTTAGTTGGGATTTGATCAGTGTGCTGAGCGCCTTGAAACGCACCCATGGTGTTTGTATCTTCAATTTGGCGGTGGTAAAGTGGCGGACTGAGGGGCGGTTTGGTCGAGTGTGAGGTGAACCAAGAGACAGGACGCAGCGGGACGTGGAAAACGCGTCTTTTTGCCAGGCGACGCGACTGGAGTTTAATTGATCTGCTGCTGACTGACGGGCTCCAGCCGGCAGTGCCCCGCGCTGAGCGGCTTGGTGGGCTGTCAGTGGACGATTTCAAGGGGTGCGGGTTGATTATGTCAGATGAAGTGAGTGGTCTGTGCTTCAGTGTAGATGAATCGGATCTTGGCGCCTCACGCGCAGATGACGACAACAGACGTTGTGCGGCGACAACGATGAGGAGGAATACACGGCAATCTACTAAAGCAATAATGAAACCAATAGTGAAATCTTGTCAGAGCCAACAGCGGATGTCAAGGATAATACTTCACCATTTCTGCAACCCGGTTGTTCACCTCTGTCGTCAACGTACTGGACATCATCACTCAGTCAGCTTTGTTATGTTGCATCCTCTATCAGCATTACGTGAATTATATTGTTGTCGCTTTATTGATGATGAGTGGCATTTCGGTACCATTCTCGTTCTTGTCGTCAAATCGTATCAGTATCAGCATATGCAAGGTGGCTAACTGGAGGGGTTCGGACAAGTTCGGCATTCCGGAAGGTGCCTTCGGCGTGGCAAGCACGTACAACGTCTCCAAAACCGCTCTAGGGTTCTCAAGACCCCAAACTTTGTTTCATCGCTCTTCTCTTTAAGCTAGACCAGATTTTGGTTCACCTGCTGACATGCCAGGGTTAAAACGAGCATGCTTCCCAATAACACTGCTGTATGCCTATGTAGGTGTTGGAACCCGAGGCAAATTTGTGCGGCAGCGTCCCTCCGAACTCCTGGTGTTCGTCTACGAGTGATTGCGCAGTATGTGCGGGGCTCTGCGAAAACATTAGACGCATCCATAATGTCAACAAATTGGTGACGATGTGAGAGGGTTTACTTGTAGCGAATGTCCAACAGACTTCCTGGGAGAGTATCCGTCGCTTTCATTGCTTGATACCTAGTAGCGCATAGAGGCGTCGATGCCTCCTCCGCGGAAGAGTGAATAGGATGCCGACCAGTGCGAACATCTGCAAGCTCTGGAAGAGTGTTAAACAGCCACACTTTGGCAACACGTTGATCTCGGGCGCGTTGTCACAGTCCAGCGTTCCAGGGTTTTATCAACTTCGGTGGCCATCGGTGAGCTTGCTAGTGTCATCACCATGGATTAGCCTCGGCTGAGGTGCGGGCTGTGGGTCCTAGACACGTAGTACTACCTACACGGAGTAGGAACATCTTATCTCTAAAAGGTACATGCTAGTAGCGCCACTTGCAGCGCGACTGACAGGTATCTATCTACCCCAGCTTTCGAGCCATCGTCGCACGCTTTGTCGAGCGTGCCTGTTGGTTTGCCGTGACGGGGAAGCGCCTCCCCCGGGCTGGTGCTTCATTGTTCTGCATCAACCATCCCGGCGTGTCAAACCTACTCCCCTTTCTATTCCTCCACCATTAACTTCGGACGCTACGACCACCGCATTGCGTGCCTTTTCCATCGCTTTCTACGTACATCTTTTGAAGACCTCAGTATCACAGAACGCTGTCGATAATATAAACACGACGCCATCGCCCCATCGTCATCGGAACAACGTGCTCGTAATCCCCGAACCCGACATCACGATACCCGATTCCTCCGTTCCGACTCTGCATTCCCACATGGCGCGATCCCAAACCAAGACTCTTCCAGTTATTCCGCTCGCCCGTGGAACAATCCTTTTGCCGGGTGTTACCCAACGAATTACCGTCACCGCCGCCCGATCTGACATCGTAGCCCTTCTTACCACCGTCTTCACCACTGCCGCCTCCGCTCCGAACGAGCGCATTGACTCTGTCCCCATCGCCTGTGTCCCCGTCTCCTCACCCTTCGTTGGTCCCAACGGCCAGCTATTGATTCAAGATGCCGACCAAGTAGACGAGTCGCTGATCAAGGACGTCGATCCCGGAACCGCCCGCAAGTCCGACCTCTATAACTATGGTGTTGCTGCCCGTGTTACCGGCATTGACGGCAGAGGGACGGCCGAGTTCACTCTCCGCGTAGAGGGTGTTGCGAGGGTTCGCATCGAAAAGATCACGCAGGAGAGGCCGCACTTCGAGGCCAAAGCCAAATACTTCCACGATGAAGGTTGGTCATGTCGAACCACTCATGTCGCATCACGCTAACCTCTACCCTCTAGTCGTCACCGATGCGCAAATGCAAGAGCTCTTCTCCCTCCTCAAAATGCGATCCCGCGAACTCGTCACCATTCTTCGGATATCCGCCCTCCTCCCTAGAAGCCCCGATAGCCCCGGTGGCCTGTCTCCCCTCCTGACCCGCCGACTTGAAATGTTCATCAACAAGAAGGAACTTAAAGAGGCAGGCCAGCTCGCCGATTTCATGGCCAACATAGTGGAGGCTTCTTACGAGGAGAAGTTGGAGGTCCTGGCTGCCTTGGATGTCAAGGTCCGCTTGTCCAAGGTCATTGAGCTCCTCGACCGCCAGGTTTCGGGCATCAAGAACAACTTCAAGATCACAACCTTCACCAGCGTTCCTGTGCAGTTCCTCGACAAGATCAACAACTCCCGTCGATCCGGTCCGAATGGGCAGGTCTTGCCACCAAACACCATGTTCCCGCCTGGTCCAAATGGTGTTATTGGTCCCAACCAAGACGAAGATCAGGAGCCCAACGAGCTGGACGAGTTGAAGAAGAAGCTCGACAAGGCTCAGCTACCCCCTGAAGCTGCTAAAATGGCCGACAGGGAACTGAAGAGGCTGAAGAAAATGATGCCAGGGAACCAGGAGTATCAAGTGACTAGAACATGGCTAGATGTCCTCGCCGACATTCCCTGGACTGTGGCCACAGACGACAGGCTGGGGCCCGACACCCTTGCTAGGGCACGCAAACAGCTGGATGAAGATCACTACGGTCTCGACAAGGTGAAAAAGCGTTTGGTGGAGTATCTGGCTGTTCTCAGACTAAAACAGACCATCAACGACGAGGTGGAGGATCAGATCAAAAAGGTTGAGCAAGAAGCTGTCCCAGCAGAGTCCGACAGAAATGGCGCTGCCTCTGATGAGGGCACATTCTCCGAGAAAGAAGAGCAAACCAAGCTAGCCAACACCAAGATTGACGTCCTCCGATCGAAGCGGATGGCTGACAAGTCTCCCATCATGCTCCTGGCGGGACCCCCCGGTGTGGGCAAGACGAGTCTGGCCAGGTCTGTGGCCACGGCCTTGGGCAGGAAGTTTCACCGCATCTCCCTCGGGGGCGTTCGAGACGAGGCAGAGATTCGTGGGCACCGACGTACCTATGTGGCCGCGTTGCCTGGCCTCATCGTTCAAGGCTTGAGAAAAGTTGGTGTAGCTAACCCGGTGATACTGTTGGACGAGATTGACAAGTTGGGCATGTCCAACTTCCACGGCGATCCATCGGCTGCCATGCTGGAGGTCCTCGACCCCGAGCAGAACAACTCCTTCACCGACCACTACGTCGGTCTGCCCATTGACCTGAGTAAAGTGTTGTTCATTACCACCGCCAATGACCTGAACACGATTCCAGCGCCCCTTCTGGATCGAATGGAGACCATCTACCTACCGGGCTACACGACGCTTGAGAAACGTCACATAGCGATGCAACACCTTGTTCCGAAGCAAATCCGCGTCAACGGTCTGTCTGAAGACCAAGTCAACTTTGACAAGGACGTAGTTTCCAAGATTATCGAGTCATACACTCGTGAGTCAGGGGTTCGCAACTTGGAGCGCGAAATTGGCTCCGTCTGTCGTGCCAAGGCAGTCGAGTTCGCCGAGGCTAAGGATGGTGGACAGCTCGAGGCATACAGGCCGCAGTTAACGGTTGACGACATCGAGGACATCCTAGGCAGTGAGAGATTCGAAGAGGAGATTGCAGAGAAGACGAGCCGACCTGGCATTGTGACAGGACTTGTGGCGTACAGCTCGGGTGGAAACGGTAGTATCCTGTTCATCGAGGTTGCCGACATGCCTGGTAACGGCAGCGTGCAGCTTACCGGCAAGCTGGGTGATGTGCTCAAAGAGAGTGTCGAGGTTGCGCTCTCGTGGGTCAAGGCCCACGCCTATGAACTGGGCCTGACCGCCGAGCCAGCAACGAACATCATGAAGGAGCGCAGCATCCACGTACACTGCCCATCAGGATCCATCCCAAAAGACGGCCCCAGCAGTGGTATGGCCCAGGCAATTGCGCTGATTTCCCTATTCTCGGGCAAAAATGTGCCTCCAACCATGGCCATGACGGTAAGGCTTCCATTACCCGACGAGTAACCATGAGAAGCTGGACACTGACACGACACTTCGTGGCACAGGGCGAGATATCACTGCGCGGCCGTGTGACCGCCGTCGGAGGTATCAAGGAGAAGCTCATCGGCGCCCTCCGAGCCGGTGTAAAGACGGTACTACTCCCTGCGCAGAATCGGAAGGATGTGAAAGATCTGCCGCAAGAAGTCAAGGACGGGTTAGAAATCCTCTACGTCGGGTAAGTCACTTATCAAACCCTGTCCCCTCGCTTCCTGACGACGTCTTATCTCATCAAATCTCCCCGTGCATGGCGTCGTGGCCCCGACGCAGTGCGACCACGCAACGCAGGCTCACTATTCTCACCCTCCACCGGAACCGTTTGTTCATGAACCAGTGTCACTGACTGCTGTGTTACCATAGTCACATCTGGGAAGCCATCCGACTGGTCTGGCCTGACTCTCACTGGCCCGGCGCCGAGCCCTTCCCTCCCATTGAGTCTAGGTTATAATTTGAATTGCAGGCATGCCGTGATTACGAATGATGCACTGTTTTAGTATTACTTATCTCCATCGGGCTGTCGTTATATATCGTCTCCAGCAAATCAAATTGTATCCCTCTGCGGCGTATGCACGACAGCACACACAGCGTTCAGAATGCATGAAGCGCCAGTATCCAGCATCTCTACTGTCTATCATTCGAGGCGCATCAGCAAGTCAGATGTCAATATAATGAATATCAACACTCTTTTGCCGATTCTCAAACTTGGGAATGATTTTACTGCTGTATTCTCGAGAAAGTCACACATCTGGAGCAGACAGAGAAAATGCCCTCAGTACCTGACTGCGATTAACATGATACTGAGAGTTCATTTCTATGGTATTACCTGCGCTGCGTTTCCAATCCATCTTCATAGTTCCACTCAGCCGAAAAAGTAGACTCAAGACTTGTTGCAGCTGTTCGCATACGCCTAGTATTGGCACTATCCGAGGAAGTCCACCCAACATCGCACACCCGTATTATTCAACTCATATCGTATCACGTTAGTAGAGATGCGTGGTTGAGCTGATGGATATGTGATGGACTTACAAACGAACAGTCTGCCCAAAGTTGCGCTGTGTCAGACTACCGGCTTTCTGCGGAGTTGCACAGGTTGACCAAATCGAGCATGACTTATTCCAAGGAAATTGTATTGCATCTTTATAACGAATAAAAGCAAGTATCAAGCCCAGCCTGTTAGGTCAAACTCATTTAATCAGTGATATTCTGCAAAGCACAGCGAGGACTTACAACAGATGGGTAGGCGGTATACGTCGGCCATTTGTTAATGTACGTTGATGTACAAGCAAGAAGGGAAGGGTTTGAGTGATCAACGACGATCATACCTGATATCTTCCTCAAAATGCGCTTTTTCGAGGCTGGCCGGCATGCCGCTCAACAAATCCGGTCTGCTTGGGGAGGCAAAGTGAAAGGATCTAGGGCTCCATAGGAATCACGTCCCAAAGCTTGCTAGAAACCGTCATGATAAAAAGAAAGGCATACGGGCAAAGATGATGGCTCAGGTATTATGCAGCCTTTCTTACCTTCAAGACCACAATAGCTTCATATCCACTTCCACCCTGTACGCAATAGGACGATCTCTGTCGGCTCGTCATGGTACTGCACCTCGCCATCAACCCCAGCCAAGCCGCAACGCCCGAAGCGCCCGAAGCCTCCCGAGACCTACGGACAACCCAACCGCCGTTGCACAACCTACCCGTGAGAGAGACATCAACATCGCCCACTCTATCTCAGACAGCCCTCGGTACTGGCACTGCGGACCTTTATTGCTGCTGCCCCTCCCGCCCGCCATCACCATCGCTCCACCCGTCACAGCATCCGAGACCATCGGAACGGGCTTCAGTCGCAACGCCACACTGTCACAGGACAACGTGGGAAGTCTCAGACCAGCAGGACTCTCGACGGGAGTGCCGGGGACGCACGAGAACGGGCTCACTTTATGCGTTGTTCATGTCTCGGGCTGATGACCTGCCGCTCATTGCGAACAATCCAGACACAGGCTCGTGGGGCTCATAGAATGTACCGTTGGAATTTCTCTCGGCTGTTTCCCTTTCGCGCTCTTCAACACATGGACTTTGTGCGTTTGGAAAAAACGAGTTGAAGTCACGTGAGCGATGAAGGCGAAGGGCAAAACGGCAAATTCGTTGGAGAAACTCGTGTGCTGAATTCGACGTCGAGCAACGATACGCAGAAAAGCTCGGGATCTTCACGTTTGATCGATTGCTGATCGAAACACTTTGGTATGCCTATCCGCCCCATAGTGTTTACCGTTGAGCTTGATATGACCGGCATAAGGTCAACTAGCCTGGGTATCGTGGTCCTGGTTTCATGTTGGCAAAGAAACCAGGCGTTACTACAAAACACATCAAGGACGAAATGAATAGAGGGTTTGCGCAGTTCTAAGTGTCATATCTTCCCAGGACAACAGCGTCGGTTGCCTCAACATTCGATTGTGAACAGATGGAAAGGAGAAATTGAAACCGAAAGACAAGCACATATCTTGTAGTCATATTTTAGTAACGCCTGTTCTCGCAAACATGTGTCTGTGTAAATCGCATAGACTCCTCCGGCCCTGAGCTCGTTGCATTGTTTACTGTAGGGCGGATAGATCAGGTCTACGGGATGGTGTACATCCACATTGCACTTGTTCGACGCGCAATATCTCGACGCAGTGCTCTCGGCTCGAGATACCCGCCTGATCTAACCGCCGGCCTCTTTCTGCAGGACGGCAACCCGCAGAGAGCTGCTCGGGACTTTTGGTAACCCAATCAGCAATTACATCAGCTATCACAGTTTCCCAAACACCCCGCTTCCGAGGGCGGTGAGCACCGGGGGTTGATTCTTGGATACCTGGAGGCGAGGCTCGGTGTGACGGCGAACTAATTGCGTTCGTTGGACCGAAGACTTTGGCTCTTGGCTGCCTCCAAACCGCATCAACCTCCCTCCTCACATTCAGTTGCCAGCTGAACCAACGCACCATGACAGTGACCGGGTGATATTGGTGTTGTAAATGCCGGCTCCGTACCCTTAGCCTTCAGCCTTCTAGACGTTGACACTTTCGGCATGTGCCCCTCCGGCGATGCTCATACAGCCCACCTCAGAAGCCCCGAAGTGACGGCGGGATAATAGTCCCATGAAGCTCGTCTGCCCAACGCTCAGCTGACACGAAGGACGGCGCAGAAGCACACACACACACTCCCCCTCTCCCACACCGTTGCCAACATGCACACGCCCCCCCGTGTGCGTGATTCGAGTTTCTCCCCCGTGCCACGACATGGCCGCAATCTCAAGAGACACGATAAGCGAGTCTACCCTGCGGCAGGCTCGCGTCGTACGGGGAGGAGAAGGAAAGAGAACGTGTGCTACGGAGACTTTTTCTGTGTCGCTGGATTTTGGCCCGTTGCTAGTCGTGTCACGTACCCTCCTCATCGGGAGTGAATGGACGGCTTGGAAACAGAAAAGCGGAAGGGAGGAGAGGGGAAAGGAGGGTTGGCAATAATTCCGATGGCGCTTGAACTGGTCAGACGGTGAGAGTCTGATAGAATGATAATCGTAGGTTTGCTCAGATGGGGTCTCGACGTATCGTCTTTGGCGCAGTTGAAAATATGCTCCGAGTCTGTGGCGTGCAAGCCATGTTTTCTTCACTTGTCTACATCCAGGCGTGTAGGTTAATGAACTTGATCACTTGGTTATATGGCCACGGCTCCCAATGAAGCTTCGCAGACCAACGGAGTTCGGAATGGATTTCGAACCACCAAATGATTTCGGCTACGATATTGTCCGTAGCTTGAAGGAAATGACCAAACATCTACGCTGTAGTGCTTAAGCGCAGACTATCGAGACAAGTCAGGCCCAAGTCACGGCCGGGAGCAGCCTTCGCGTCGTTGCGGAATGGGACGTGTGTGCCTCCTTTTCTCCGATATTGCGGGACATTGAAATGACGGCCACGCCGGGTTCCCCCCCGAGTCAAGCTTCCATGGTGGCCATAGACCAAGGAAGATAATCTCGTATGACAACGCCAGCCGCCGCACTGCCCCTTGGGGCATTTCGCTACTGGTGGACTGGGAGAGAGGCTCGCTAGTTCTACTCGCTCGGGCTTTCCAAGAAGGACTCCCTCCCAGCAGGGACGTTTGTGGCTGATTGTGCAATATTGACGTTGAGAACACGTTGAGTGCCATGGCGGACGTTAGCTGCCTCCCCCAGATGACAACGCGTTTGCTGCTCCGACGCTAAGAGTGACGGGCGGCGGGAGGCTCACAAAGCGAGGAGTGATTATTTGACGGGCGTCTAGTGGCAGATCTTGGAGGCGTTGCGCAAAGGGCCGTGGCTGAAGACAACCGTTGCCTACTTAATTAGTCCCAATCCTCGGTGTAAATCTCTGTTGGCATTAAGTGCCAGGCCAGTAGCTACACGTGCAGTGGTCCCGGCGTGTGATGATGGCTTCATTGGGTATCGAAAGGGGAGGAGCGACATCACGACCAAGCCGGAAGAGCAAGCCGAGTCCATCTTCAGCCTTGCAGTCTTGACTGTCGTCATCTTGACTTGATCCGATGACGTCGAGGACAGTCAACTTCCTAACAAGGCTGCGTGCACAATCCATTTGCTGCCAACAACGACCTCACAAGGTCATTATGGCCTGATGGGTCAAGTTAGCTTGCCTCCACGCCGCGTAGAAAATGCCTCGCTGCCCAGTTATCTTGATTCTCACGCCTTGCTTGGTCTTCGCTTGCCGACAAACGAGCAGCAGCACCAGGCAGGGTCAGATCGGAGGGCCTGCCAAGTTCCGTCCGGTTCTTCTCCAAGCGCATCCCCCCCAGAAATTCGCTGCAACTCAACGAAGCTACTTGTGCATGTCAAGGCCTGCCGTCACGGAGGAAGTTTTTCTTCTTCTTTCTTTTTCTCATGCCTTCCGGGTGGGATTGTCAGTCTCAGCATCGTCGGAACATGGTTTGCGAAATCCACGATATTGAACGAGGTGCGATCCGGCATCCGGGCAGCCGCGCGACCCACGGTGGTTCGTATATCCGTGGCAACCCAAGATCCTTTGGCAGCCCGCAAATTGGCCCATTAGGACCGATACGGCAACCTTGCGAACGATCATGAGGGGATCGCTTGACCAAACGGGGCCCGTCATTTTGCGCTGCCAGGGCAAAGACGGAAGAGGGGTAACGGTAACGGTATGCACGGCCATGGGTCAGGAACAGGGTGTCAACGCCATACTTGTATGTATGCCAGCCAGCCGGAAAGATGATGGGGGTTCGAGTCCCCATTTTCAGCTTCAAGCGCATATTGACTTTGCGACATGACTGCGTGCTTGAGAGATGTGGAAGCGTAATCTGCAGCAGCAGCAGCAGCAGTGGCGGCGGTGGACGGGTACGTGGGAATCAGAAAGAGAACATGCTGAGAGACGATACCAAGCCGAGGAGAGATGCTCCAACTCAGAGGTGCGAGGGCGCTTCAGCATGGAGTATCAACAGTGCTCTGTACGCAATAGCGATACTCGACATGCTGGGTGTACGGATACAATACAGTATGACTCCTGCGTAGTGTGCCCATGAGTATCCGTATCTGCGCCGACGAACGTGTGTTGAGCAAGCATATCTTCAGTGCGGTCCGGGTGGATCTGCAGCCTCTGACGGGGCCTCGGGATGTTCGTCTGACGTCTGTCGGAAATTCCAACCCTGCGCTAAAGGCCCAAAAATGATGATTAAAAAACAGAGGGCGAGTGTGGTGAGGGCGGGCAATGGTATACTACCTACGTTCACATACATACTTGGTGCAGGCCAGCTCATCAGATGCGCTCGTCAGGTTGGTGGAGCCGTCACAGGCCTTCGTGACGACCCCACTGCCAATGCGCACGGGATGATAATCACCGAATGGCCCAGATACCCTTGGCGAGTGGGATGGGATGGGATGGGAAGGAGCCAGGGCGCCCAAACAAGGGCATGTGTGCCATTCGCGCCGTGTCTCCGTACACCGTAATAGAGTCTATCTATCCATTATCTGTGTCTGCGCTGCATAGCCATGGATGATCATGTCATGCGCGTTTGAACACCTTCTACGTAGCACTTGTGAGAAGATTAGCCAGACGCACTTCTCCATGTGCGTCATGTTCTCGCAACGCAACGCAACGCAACGCAACGCAACGCAACGACGTACACGACGTACAGCGAGCCTTCCTTTGTCGCATCGTGACCAGTGGCCAGTGCATCTTGACCCACCTATGCTGAGTCATGGGCTCTGACGGCCTCGACACTTGCCGCTACAGTGTATTGCAGGCGTATACGTGCAAATTCCTTGTGACGCATGACGCCATGCCAAACAAGCGTCGTGTCGAGTTGGCCCTGGAGTTTCGGAGCAACCGCTGGCAGAGCCACAGAAAAAGACACATGCGTCATGTCTGGTATTGGGCATCAGAGAGCGTTTCCTCCGCTGCCCCGCGAAATCATCTATCTGAAGATCACGCGTGTCCAATAGCCTAGGGCTCCTCGGACGCTGGCAATCGCCAGCGAAAACCACGGTGACGCCGACGGCGGGGAGGGCCCGTTCCGAATGCACCACTTCTGGAGATACTCCATACGTAGTACACCGGATGGAAATAGAAACCGCCTTGAGACTCCGGCTAACTTATCGGCAAAGACGGCGTCTCGCCATATTTTCCTCCCCTACTGTCTATCTACCACGCAGGTTGCATTGCTTGGCGGGTCAAGAGTACAGACACGGCGACGAGGAAATCGCGTACTGTCTAGTGCGCGATGCGTCACGGTGACCGTAGCCATCCATGATCGTGACCCAGAACGTGACCGAAGCGAGACAAGCCATCGCTGACATTGGGGAAATTTGTATCATGTACGTAGTATCTTCAGCCCGTCGTCCCATGTGGCTCGGCTGAACTGTGCTTGTGCTGCGTGAACCCCCGGCCGATATCGCCAGGGAGAAATCAGATATAGGGGGCCACCCCGGGACTGAGGATTCCGCTGCAGGACACCAGCAGCAAGCATCATGATCGGCCCAAACGACCCTGGGACCTGGGGCTAAAGGGCCACACTCGGTACCAGTCCGTCCCATCTTCCCCTGTCGCTCAATTTTAATTTCGTCCCATCTCCTCAGCCAACCAATCTCGCAAGGATGGCATACCTTGAGCTTCAATCCAGATGGACGCCATCATGTCAAGTTGCTGCTTTCCATCGGCTCCGGCGTTGCAGTCGTTGTCGCCAGAATTCACCTCATCGTCGCTCTGAACATGTGCCAGTGACGCCGGTTACGGCTTTTGTCGTTATACGCAAAAGCATACTGCGCACATTCGACATGACAGTGCGTACCGGATCCATGGCGGCTCTAAGCCTTCTCGTCGGCGCTATTTGCGCCACGATACCGCAGAAACCAGGACCTTGCCAGACTGGTCTCCATCCCAACTGGTCGGGACCACAGAGAATTGGGCGGCACGGCGGGGGGCCTTTTCACGATACCTTCATTGGTCCGTCCGCTTGTGTCGCTGCTAGTCATCTGATATCACCATGACTGGCATTGAAGACGTCGCAAGGACCCCAGGGCACACCGCACAGCGTCTCGGACCGAGACCTGTCACAGAGCTGGCACAACCCACCCGCTCCGGCTCAATGCATCGCATCGTGTACGCAACGAATGCAATACTTGGTTTCCGTCTCTCGTGCTCCTCTCTCTCCGTGTTGTGTTTGAGAATGGACCCCTGGGATTCTGTCCATCGCCGTTGGTGCCTGGAACCCGTCTTGGGATTGCCGCGCCACGGGCACCAATCATTCTGGCTCACGATCAGAGTTCTAAGCGTCGAGTCTCCGGCCCATACTGTTTTCGTTTTTGGAAAGTCCGGTACGTGCAAAATCTCCGGCCGGGTCGATTGAGGCGACGCATGAACTTGGTCGAGATGGCGCTTGTCCTGATGTCGTGCGCAGAGGCGGCTTCCAATCAACAAGGGATCGCGAAGAGGCCCGTGGCTACCGCAACGATCCCGAATAACAGTAGTTGCCACGACCCTGATTACGCGTTGGGGACCGGGGTCCTGCCCATCCCGGCGAGTCCATGTTGTCATGTGCGTCGCCGCTGACATTATCGACACTAACAAAACCCAGCAGCAGAGCAAAATCGCAGGCCACTACTTCTGTGAGCATGGCAAGATCTATGGTCCTCGCGCTGTGCTCCTGACGTGGAGCGACCAGCATTCGAATAAGTTCAGGAGGGCGAACATCATATTACGTGCCTCCTGAAGCACTTCGCCGGCTTGGAAACCTCATATTGAAAGCAGTGACCCCAATACTTGCGTCGTCTTGCGCGTCGTGCAAACCGTGGGCCCACCGCTTCTTGTGTGGTAGTATCCTGGAAAGTGCCGTCGGGAGAAATGGAAGCGAGTGGTTCATCTGAAGGGCGGGCAATTCGTCCGTACCTCTGTCTCGTTCCGCCAGACGATTGCCCCATAGCTTGCTTCAGCATTGTTGCACTCAGAGTTGTGCATGTAACATGGATGGAGAGTAGCAATAGGACAAGGAAAAACGCTGTACACGATGGCGTATTAATGCAGAGCGGGTATCTCAAGGCGATTTGTTATTGGGGACCTCGGACTGCATATCCACGGGTGTTACTGTTCGACTCAAGTCCCATATGGTCGGGTTTTGCGGGTAGGAGCTAACGTCTCGCTGGCCGACATGGTTGTAGCGGCAAGGCAAAGACGAAAACCCGGGAGCTCGGAATGTTCGAAAGACGTCCGGTTTGCTCCAGAGGATACTGACGGAGACCGGGTCGAGAAGCTAGGCTCCATCGCGCAACTCCTGGAAGATTATCGCGGTGCCCCTCAAAATCACCGCAGTACTCTGCATATATTTTACGTAGCTCGTTGATGTCGGAGCCTGCATGTCGAAAGTGGTAGCGACGAAGGGGAGATGGGCAAGGAGCCTTGGCGGCGATCGTCACAGCCTGCGACTCGTTGTGCCGCGGGTCGGGGAAATCGACAACCGGAGAAAAAAAGATGGGATGACAAGTTGACAGGCCCAATCGGCAGGGCGGAGGCCAAGGCATCCATCGATACAAAGTACTCCGTAGAGCAGAGTCAAGAAATGGTGCAAGCACTCTGTTAAAGAGGACTCGGTGCGGTATTCATCAGTATCGGCATGCGTCCGTATCCGTACACTGAGCCCATTTGGTCGGGGGGCGCGTGGCAACGTTTTTTTAATTGAATGCAGGACGCGAGCCGGGCAGACCCCCGGTTGTGTAGATATTCAGTACTCGGCCGAATGGCGAGGTCTGTTAGGAATTCAGGTGAGGTGGAGAAACTTGGGGATGAAGTGGTTGGCACGCGATTCAGAAGCCCTTTTCCGCTTCGTACGTGGTGCTCGAGGCGCTGGTGCGCTGGACCGATTCGGTAAAGGAAGCGTCATTTCTTTAGATTGGATCGAACTGGATTGGACCGTCAGCAGTCAGGTGGAAGTTGAAAGTTGGAAGGCGGGGGCCAAGGTTGGAACCGGGGAGTTTTTTTTGGTTTGATGTTTGCCCCGATGGTGGTAAATTGAGCCCGAGATGGCCAGGGCACAACTAGGTCTGGGGTGTTTCCTTCGGAGTATTTCATTTAGTTGGATGGTGATGTCCGAGCATGCGAAGGGAAAGGGCCTGACAAGACGAAATTCGCCCTCGCCCTTGCCCAGGCTTGGGTGCCAGTGGCTAGTCGTGTTGCGTATGTCCAAGTCGGCGGCTGGCAAAGAACACGAGGTGAAAATCTGGGTGTGACGAAACAGATGTCCACATCAGACAATACACAGTACTTACTTATTGCTATCGCGGAGCCAATTGCTGATGGAATATTCCATTACCTGACGTGGCTGTGGTGCCCAGGACTCCAGGGTTGGTGTTTGTCAGTGCCTGCCAGCTCGAGATTGTGAAGACAACGAAGACTCCATCTGGTGGGTTGGGCAGGTGACAATACAAGCAATAAGGTACTGCGAGTACCTAAGGTAGGTAGGTAGGTTCGATTTAATGTCGCATCATCCCCTTGGGTGGGCAGGCACCTTGCGCCGACCGCCTTCTCATATTAGCTGCTGCCCTGCAAAGTGCAAGTAGGTACCCCAAGTAATCACGTTGCAGCTGGGAAGGAGCAACTTGTGCAGGCTCATCCGTCAGTCGAGTGAGTACCTACCTGCGAACGAGACGCCAGAACGGATAATCGATTGAAAGAACCCCCAGAGAAAATACTCCAAAAAAACACCCCTAGCACCTTCCCAGTTGCCGGGCGGGGCGTTCTGGAGCAGGTACTAGGATACTCGTACCCATCTATCCGTACAATGATGTGTTAAGTAGGTATGCAATAGGTAGGCATCCAGAAATACAGGTACAAGAAAGGCAGGTGGATCTGGAAGCTGTCAACTATTCCAAAGGCATGGAGGAGACAGTGATTCATTCACCTTGGGGCTCAATTGTCGAGAAGTACGGATAGGTAGTTTACCGTTCCAACTGTGGCGACCTCTTCCCGGGCGTAGCAATATCAAAACCTCTCAAATTAGAGACTACATCTCACCCGACCATTGGGTCCTTAGTTCACCTGACCTGACTATTAGTACTAACCTGACCTAACTATTGTTATAGGGCTATATAAGTGGGGTATTAAGTAGGTACTACTAACCCTATTAAGTGGGCCCGTATTAATAATTATATTCCCCTAATAAACTAATTTATAACCTTAATACTTAATCTTAATCCTACCTTTTTAACCTGTATTTTTAAACTAATTAGATTCTAAAAGCTTACTTTTTATTTTAAATAATGTTATATATAATTAGGGGGTAAAATCTAGTGTATATTCTGTATAACTAAACGTAGTTATACGTACTATATGAGGTTTTATTTTAAGTAGTTTAAGTAAGGCGAGGTTTGTAGAGATAGTACTAATACCTAAAGTTTATCTAGTGTAAATTCTACCTCTCGAGCGTATTATTCTTAATATGCCTCCTTAGTCTTAAGGGTTCTACCTATAGGTTAGCTTTTTAAATAATACTAGTTAAACCTTTAATTTATATCTCGTGAGAAGCTCCTTTTATTATCCTATTACTTTTATTAAACCTCTACCCCTATAGTAAGAAGAATAATACTATTTATAGGTTATTTAGGTATTTTTTATTAGCTAGGGGGTATTTTAAATACTTCCTAACTTTCTATTAGGGTTTTTAACTACTAGAAGTCCTTTTTAAAGTTTTTCTTTTTATTATAATTTTAAATAGTTTAACTGATTTATTATATTAATCTAAGTAATAAAGGTATTAAACTAGTAATTCTAGAGAGGTTTTATAAAGCTATTAGTTATAAGGTCTCCTAAAATATATATTTAATCTTAAAATATTCTTATTAAACTTCTTACTATAGCTAGTAGTTATAGATATTTATATATTATAACTTTATATATAGTTATACTATTTTAGTAGTTATAAGGTATATTATTTACTAGTTATTATATTAGATTTAGATAGTTAGGTAAGGTTTATATATCCTATTTTTACTAAAAGTATTTATTATAAAGTCTATTTAGAATATAATAATAAGATAACTAGTAAAAATTACTTCTTAAATAGCTTAAAATAGTATTAAAAGTTCTATTTTAATTATTAAAATAGTAATAGTATCTTATTTATTAGCTTATTATACTATTAGGTTTCTAAAGAGATATATTATATATATTTAAGAGTTCTTTTAATTATTACTATTATNATAGTAATAGTATCTTATTTATTAGCTTATTATACTATTAGGTTTCTAAAGAGATATATTATATATATTTAAGAGTTCTTTTAATTATTACTATTATCTATAAAACTAGTATTTATAGTAATTATAAAGCTATTAAATAAATTACTAGCTTTATAGTTAAATTTAAAGTAGAAGTTCTTTATCTTATTAAGGTAATATATTATTTATTTAGTTTCTATATAGTAATTATGTAAAGGGTTATAGTTAAAGTATAATAATTAGCTTATTATATAAATAATATCTAGTTTTATTATAATTATAACGTAATTAATAAAGCTAATATCTTATTAGTAGTACTTAATTTCTATATAGGAGGTTTAATTATATTATAATAAGAGTTTTCTAGTTTTTAGAGGGGTTTTAAACTATTTAATATATTATATATACTTTATAAGGTATTTAAAGAGCTTTTTAATATATACTACTTATAAGAACTATAGCTATTATACTACTTAAT